>PVLA01013338.1:0-37530 GCA_004027455.1 Hydrochoerus hydrochaeris
GTTTGGCCTCCTGTCACAGCGCCTTGTTTGGCGGCCTGAGACGCCCACAGTGCTTGTTAACCTCAGCAAGCGCCTGAGCAGGACCGGGCATCGCACGGAGGCAGCTGACTCCAGGGCTTTTGCACTCAGTCTGCACAGGGGCAGCGCGCACAGCCTGCCCGGGTTAGGCCCACCTGCATAACAGCAGGTCAGGTTTATTTGGATCCAAACCCCCTTTTACTTCCTGAAGCTATGTATCATAAGGGAAGAAAGGAGAAATTGTTCAGGCACTTAAATTTAAAGGAATTTATTTACCTTATCAGTTTATCACCAATTTATTAACAACGTATTACCAGTTTTGGTCTTTACAAGGATCCTGAACAGTTCTCCCATCCCACCGAATTCCATTCGATTGTTAGCAATTCATTTACTTACTGATTTTGTTTGTTTGTTTGTTTTTGAGAATTTCTTTGGTCTCTAGCACAGGTCATGGGGTGGAACTACAATGACTGAGAGCATACTCTCTGTACGGACGACGTTCTTAGGGGAGTAGCACAGAACCTGGCAGAGAGTAAATCAATTGACAGAGATAAGCAAAGCAGAGCGGGGAAGACTGTGCCCGTTATGGGGCATAAGAGGGCACGCTAAGAGCTGGGCACTGCATACCTGAGCAGCAGTTGAAGTAAGAAAACCCACAGAAGACCCTGACGTATTTTGCCCCGCTTAATATTTCTGTAGAACTTGTACCATTGCCATTCAAACACCCCTTTCAGATGCTGCAATCCAGATTTAATGCAGTAACAGAAACTTGGTGGTCAATTAGCAAAGAACTGGCAAAAATGGGCAGCACCAGTTTATCATATCTGACTGGTACTGTTTCCATAAATCAACATGCTTTGCTTAGAAAGAGCTCATTCCATATTGAAGAAGGCAATGTGGTGGCGGAGAAAAATGAATTCTAAATTCAGAGGACTTTAAATTAATTACCCATGAGAGAAGAAAAATAAATTGAAGCATTTTGTCTGAAGTACACCCATTTTATGAATATTCAGTACCAAATAAGTGGACAAGGTTTTTGAATTATATTTTAAAATGGGCTTATTATACAGTGCCTGTTTTGTGATTTTTGTAAAACACACACTGCACCTAGATGTTGCATAATAAAAACTGCTCAATTTACAGTTAAATTCTATGTTGAACAATTTTTATTTTTAGGGAAAGATCATTAGCTAACTTAAAAACATGCTCTTATCCAGCAAAAGAAAAGGTTTTCAAATCACTTTATTGCGTAATTTTGAGCAGGAAAACAAGTGAAAGTATAGAAAAGTGTTTCTCTCACGGACTTTCCTGAAAAAAATTCCAGGAAGATTTTCACAAATAAAAGAAACCACTTGAAAAAAATTACCCCATGGGAAAACCATGAGATGAGGAATGTCAGCTTACTGAGACCTGCTGTGTGGCTTTGGGCACATCACTGTCCCAGCCTCATCTTCGAATTCCAGAATGTCAGAGGATGCATTCAGTGACACCTGGAGAATAATTGGAAACATAAACTACCACGAACAATAAGGTTCCAAAAAGACTGTATGATAAATTAAATATATTTGATGAGAGAAGATTGTTTTTATTAGCAGATATGTATTCAAGGGAAAGAGTGGATAAAGATATCTCAGGAAACTTTAAGATGTCTCATGTTGAGATTATATTGCTTACAATTTATTTTACTTCAACGTAACACATGGTATGTGGGTGGAGAAACTAACTGTATCCTACATGCTAGAGTTAGTTATCATTTGAAGTGTTTTAATTAAGAATCTACTCCCCATGTGTAGGTAGAACATTTGAAAAGTTCTAATGAGCTTGCCATGATTTAAAAATACTAATTCTGAGTGCAGTGGCTTCAAACAAAAAAGACTTAGGATCACTGTCTCCATTCGAAGTAGAATAGCGATGCTCGAAAACTTTTCCCATTGCAATGACCTGAGAACCTAATGCTCCTGCTGTATCATCGTTCTGTATTTCCACCCTGTTACAGGCCTTCTGAGCTCCCCATGGCCCTCAAGAATAAGGAAAGGTTTGCCTAATTATGACTAGATGATTGGCTGGTTCCTCAAGACTACTGTCACATGGGCCTTCAGAGAAGCTTTAGGTGAGTTACTGGTCAGTCCCTAAAGGTTGGAGAGCTAGAATCCTACAGTTTGAATAATTGATTGCTGCAATATTTTTGTGCATATTTAATAAGGAATCTGTGTCTGCTAAACTATATCTGAGATTTGCTTTCATGCAGCATTCTGCTTGGTGTGTTAGAGAGAGAAACAGGAGCTCAGTGACCTCTAAATGTGAGAAGAGAAGGAGAAAAGACTTGGAAATCCACCCAATAGCCTGTTTATTAGGCGTGGACAAACTGCTGTGAGTCACGACACCACAACCCACTTTTATGTGTAACAGCAACTTAAACGTGTCTTTCAAATGTACCAAACACCCACTCTCTGCTGCAGATACTCTGGAGACCCACACTTAGCCACAATGCTTCAAATAATAGATTGCTGGCTTCTTTTGGGGATTCCGTTTTCTTTTTAATAATGAGAGTCATCTCCCTATTTGGCTGTCTTTTCACCTTGGTTTCCAGGAAACCCTAAGTAAAGTTTGATGTTCAATTATACTGCATGGGTTGATACAAATAGCTTTCATTCTGGTTACCTTCCTTTGTTTATTTTAAATTTTAAACGAATTTTTATAATATTATTATATTATTATTTTCGTTTTGTTTTCTACCTTAAATTTTTTTGTTAAGTTTATTTGTATATTTTAGATACATGTAATTATCACATTCATCACAGGGACTTGGGACCTCTTCCGAATATATCTTCATTCCTCTTTTTGTCCCGTTCTCTTCCCCTCCAAACCCTCTTTTAAATTCTCTTTGTAAGCACAAAGATTAGAGAGAGAAGTACATTATTTATAACTAACATTATAACAGAAATTTTAAACAAGACTGGAATCAAATTTGCAAAAAATGATTATCTTTCTTCTATAACCTTAAATTTTTCCTAAAGAATTGAGAATTGAAGAAATCAGTGAATATTATAAGCAACAGAATAGAAGTTGAAAAATCACTGTAACAACTTTAATGTGTAGTAAATAGGGGAAGACAGTGCGTACATTTTAACTGTATGATTTTGTTTTTCATTTTGGGGAGTTTTGTTGGTTTGTTTGTTTTAGTATTACTGGGGCTTAAAGTTAGGGCCTTGGCCCATCCCAAGGTACATCCCAACTCCTTTTTTGATTTTATTTTTGATTTTGGTGACAAGTTCTCACCGAGTTACTAAATTGCTCATGCTGGGCTGGAACTCGAGGTCCTCCTGCCTCAGCCTCCCAGAGTGCCGGGGTTAGAGGAGCGGGTCACTACATCCACTCACTCGTTTACACTGATTCCCAATAAATGAATTCTGAAAACAATAACAATAGATGGAAGTTTTCATGGTACATCCTTTACACAACACGCTTAGCAGTCAGTCTTTCCAAACTTTCCATGCTTTATTAAAAATGCACAACATAGATTTTAAAATAAACCATTAGCTTTCCTCTCCCAACTGCCTCGGTCTTTCCATCTCCAAGCTCGTAATAAATGCAGAATCAAGTGCAGGATAAGGCTTTGCATGCCTGGGAGTTTCCCCTTAGATGCCAAGATTTCTTCTTGTACGGAGTCAGCAAAACTCATTCCACTGGGCTAAAGCCCTCGCTGGGTCAGCACTGCCTCCTCCATCTGCGAGGCAGCGACCTGCTTTGTCTTTTTAACGCTTACGTCCTTTGTTCTCAACATCTTTGAGGCTTAAAACTAGGATTAATTTCTTACTCGTTATGCTGTAGTATTTATCATCTTTCTCATCAATCTAATTTGAGTTAATAAGAGTTGGTAGCTATTTCTCAGCCTGTGTCACAGAAGAACAATTGAAAAGCGAGGCACAGACACAATTATGCCATTTGATTGTCTGGAGGAGACAGAGGGCCAGTGGGGCTCCCTTATTAGGTTAACATCTACCTGACTTCAAAATGCTCTGGTGAGCCCAACAGCTACGGGAGCCCCTGGGAATTCTGAACTCCACCCCTCTTCCCCTTCCGTCCTCTGTGCAAGCGGATTAATTCAAAGGTGATGGAAGAAAAGAAATGTTCTAGATGTCAAAATGACAGAGTTCATTACATGACTTATAGAATGAGCAGTATGAGTGAATGAACTCTTATTTTTACTTTTAATCCAAATTCCCTTTTTGTCATGTTTTGTCAAAATCTCTCTTCGGATCTATGTGGGTAAGGTATGTGCCTGAAAAATTTCTCTGGATCACCACCACGATAGTTTGATAAACATGAGAATTAAGCAAATATATAATTTTTGTGGATTCATCACACCCAAAACACAGACAATCTGCCAATGTGGCATGGTTTGATACCTCAACAACAAAATGCCTTTGAGTGCAGATTTGTGAGATCAACCTATATTAAAAAGATAAAACATTCTTCAAAAATACATGTAGTTTAGACCTTTCTGAACCTCAGAACACCATATACTATCTATAAAAACATCAAAACAGGAATGATATTTAATATAAATAAATATATTTGTCTCACTATATTTTAATGAACTCCAAGCTTTAATTTAATCATTAAAAATTAAAAACTCAATCATATAATCAACATGAATGCTCTATAAAAGCTTAGCAGATAAAGGGAACTGCTTTATTTCTTAAATGCATAGGTCCAATATTCCTTGTATAGGGAGAAAGATCTTAGAAATCACTCCTTAAGAAAATTCTAATTGAAAATCACTGGGAACCATTAGAACATGAATAAATGTAAAACAAATGAAAAAAAGATTTTAAGGTAGCAAGATCAGGTGGTAGGTAACAAAATAAATGTCAGCTACTTAAGAAATTTACACCAAATAAGAAACTACTAATACTCTTTCAAAAGGGATATTAAGGACTTATGAAATATACCCCCTCAGTGCCCCTTAGATTCCTAAAAGCACTAGCGAGGTTGTTTTTCCTTTGCATTAAATAAAATATATGGCATGAACATGTTGTTTATTGTGAACCAAAAACAAGTTTTAATTCACTACAGCGTGAAAATTACTTCACAAAGGTAGGCAGTATTTTCAGAAAAAATTTTTAAGGGAGAACTTTTCATTTTCCCCATTGACTCACTTAGGTAACTATACAAAAGTAATAACTTTAGTAAATAAATTAGACTTCAAGGATTCACTGTATTGTCACTAATTTTATGGCTTCTTTAGATCATGTAAGTTAAATCATAAAACATGATAAAATAGATTTTTAGAAGCCAAACGTCGGTGAAGGGTGTGGTTAGTCTGCTCTTCTCCTATAAATGTTTCATGCACCGTTAGATGAAATGGCCAGGTCCATGCGCTGCCTCACAATATGGACTTTTAATTCTCATTTCCAAGAGTAAATGTTCAATAACAAACCAAAGAGGAAATTGATTCTGTTTCTTGGGTATAAATCAAACATCATCTGCTTTGCTTATGTCCTTGTATAAGCACAAGAATGTTGATAAAATCGAAGTGAAAGCTGGGAGAATAGTGAGCCCTTTGGCAAAGGATAATGTGATGCCAGAATTCTCCCTGCATCCTGCAGAGAAAGGCCGACAAGCTGCAGCCGGAATGCACATTCAGCAGCATCTGAGCCTGTGTGTATGACACTGCAGCCTGCAGTCTGTCGTGTTGTTAGGAATATTCCGAGCAGCCAGCTTACGTGCTGTCTTACCTGGGTCCGGCAGGTAGCTTGCTTACATGGGTCTGGTGGGTAAAACCACTTCCTCTAGCCTGATACAGGCACTTGCCGGGCCCCAGCTGCAGGAGTGGAGCAGACCAGGGTCTCTGCAGTCAGCAGAAGCCTGTACAGCATGCACTGTGGCCCTGCAATGACATTTGATTATTGCAAACTCAAGTTTCTTTTTAAAAATTCATCTAATAGAAGCTCTGGACCCTTCACTAACGATCAAAATGGTCTCACAAGGAAGGGGAAGCACAGGTCTTGCAAGGTGACACTAGTTGTGACTGTAATACCCTAATTTTTGGTTGATTTTAATGGCTTTTCTCAACTATTTGGCCACAGTACTCATAAACTGCAAATGTTGAGATGCATTAATTGTTACAGTAGAGGTCATCAGTGATTCAATATTTCCAACTAAAAATATCATGTGATCAACATATGTAATTATGTTTACATGTTTAGTGGCTATTAAAAAATTAAGACAGGTCAACTTTTAAAAAATTTCAGTAACATAATTTTTGAACCAACACAAAGAAACTATTATTAATATAACATGTAAACCATATAAAATTAGATACTGCCTTTTTCCCTTTTTTTAGTAATGATCATTTTTATAATTTATAGTAGATTTCAATCCAAAGGCCAATTTTTCATCAGAAATACCTCATTCATGCTTAGATGCATAAAATTTACAGTAGAGAAAATTCCACCAAGCATATTTAATATTTTTAAATGTAAAATTAGAAGGGCCACTCCTTCTATCATATTTTTCAAATTCCATGTATTTGGCAGCAATATCTAACCTGGCTACTTCCTTATACACCACAGTGGGATTGTGTAGCTGCTATAAATTTTCTGAATGTTTGTTTATTTTTTTAAATTATTATTATTATTATTATTATTTTGTCTTTTTGAGACAGGGTCTATGCAGTTTGGGCTGGCCTTGAGCTCACTGTGTAGCCCAGGCTGGTCTCGAACTCACAACGATCCTCCTGCCTCAGCCTCCTAAGTGCTGGGATTATAGGTGTGAGCCACCAAGCCTGGCTTTGCTTATTATTAAAACATGCTTTTGAGCATTTTAAAGCTATTAAATGAAAAATGTAATTAATTTATTAATTTATTTTAAATGGATAGTCTAATGATCATTATGTTTTCAGCTATAAAAGTAATATTTCAACAAAGTGTTAGGAAGGTGAAAGGATTTTTGAAAGTAAATGTCTACCTTGTTGAAACATTAGCTTCTTTTATTTGCTTATTAACTTGCTCTGTTTGTGATGTTTTTATCATGCAATGACTTTTATGTTCCTAATATTTGCTGTTATGATTTCTATCTTTGCCTCCACCCAAAGCCTGATGTACTCATGAGTGGGGCTTTAAGGAGATGATGTGCTCATGGGTGGGTGTGATACTCATTAGTGCGTTAGTCCAGTGATGAGTTTACAACTCAGGGTGATATTAGGAGGTGAAGTCCAGTCTGAGGAGGTGTATCTTGGGGCGTGGCCTCAGAGGGTACACAGTATCTCCCTCTCCTCCCTTGATCTCTTCCTCTACTTCTGGCTGCATTGCTATGAGCTTTCTCCTCTGCCACACCCCTCTGCCTTGCCACTCTGCTTTGGAGCCAGCCAAGTTTGCGCTGGAGTCTCTACAAATTGTGAGTCAAAATAAACCTCTCCTTAGAATTGCAGTTGTCAGGTATTGTGTCTTAGTGAAGAGGAAGGGAAATAAGACACTCTCATTTATAATTTTCTGTTAAAATGTGAATAACCCAGATGTTACCTCATTAAAAAAATCTCTTACATGTATTCCGACTTGACTGAATTTGTATTTTTAATTTCAGGAAAAAAGTCACTTCATTTCTTTGTTAATAGAGTGACTTTTAGTGCAGTAGGATTTGGAGAAAAAAATATGTTTCAAAATAGGTATCAAAAATATGTATAAATGTTATAGCCTGAAAAACAAAATTATAAACACAATTCTGAATATTTGTACTCCATCACTTACTTACCTGGGCTCCAGAACAGTAGGAGACTTGAAAATGTATATCAACTATTAAGAAAAAAGTTTCAATGTTTATTGAAAGTTTTAGTGCACATTTTTTGCTTTTATTTCCTTCTCATATATTCTGGATAATGTTCACATTTGCAGATAAACTTTATACTTGTGATTTTAAAAAAATATCAGAGCTATTTTCTCTTATTATATACTACCTTTACCACCATTAAGTAATAAGCAAAACTGAATTATTAACTTTTCCTCTCCTTGTAAAGGAATAAATATCATTCAAATCTGTGATGTTTTGCTCAACTAACTGTAGCACTCCATGTGAAAAAATATTTCAGAAATTAAATATTTTCATTAGTTATGATTTTATTTATTGAAATCACTTATTTTTTTTTCTAAAACTATCTTCAAACAGCTTCCTTGTGTTTGAAGCTTTGATGGATGAAAAAGACAAACTTTTTACCATAGGAAATGATAAAAAAATTAATTTTCCTTAGAGACCATAATGCTTTAAAAGCATATAATAAAAAAAATCAGACTATGAGCGTTTCTTGTGTAGATGTTTTATATGAATTTCTCTACCCATGAAGAGTTACTTAGTGTACAGGGGAGTGGGAGGGATTGTTAAAATTGCCTGTTCTTTCACTGAATCACTTTTGTTTGAAAATTTATTTCAGTAGATGGACAACTTTGTGTCTGGACTTGGTGTGGACTTAAATGGTTTTATGGATAAATGACATAAGCTGCTTCTAAGTTCGCAAATTGTTCCCCCACTGAAAATTGCAGAGTGTTCATGTATTTGCCTCAGAGAAAGCAGACAGCCTTGTGGTGTTCTTGGTCATGACACCCTCTGAACAGGCAGGCATTGTCATATTTATTCAAGCAATGCAATTCATGCCACTGTAAATATTCTGAACTGTCTGGTAACTGTGAAGAGGCAGAAAATTGCTGTGACAAAGGATTATTCTATGCAGAAAATGTTGTACTAATAACAAAAGCATGCAGCCCCATTTCTTTAAAAGAAAATAGCTTTTTACAAGATAGACTCCATTACAAGAAGTCTGTTAATGCCGCTGACAATTTTTATATTGGTATTTTATTGCGTGTAATGCTGCTTGTAATAAGTAATACATTAGTTAAGGCCTAGAAAAGCATTGTTTCACGTATATTTACTTAATGACAATGGTTAGAATGGGTCCTTGTTTTCCAAAATATATAAAAGGAATTTCATTTTTATATTCCTTATACGTCCATGTAATAATTAAATATTTTTCCTTTTTCAGTGTACCCACTAGAAAATGGTCTTCCTAATTATATAATGCATATTTAACAACATGAATGTGAATATTTATAGGAATCACAAAGAACATGTCAGTTCATGTTTAAATTTAAGCTTACTGTGTTTAAAGCACAAAAATTCTTTGTACTCTTTATTTAAAAACACATTCAACCTTGCTTGAAAGCTTTTACATTGTGTACAAAGAAAGACCTTTAATTCCTACCATCAGCATAACTCTGGTTCAGCTTTGCTCCTCTACTTTCATGTATGAATTTGAAATTTTAAACTCCAGGACATAGCATGGTGGGAAAGGACAGCCATGGAGAGACAGAGAACATGACTGGAATTTTATAGCACATTCTTCATTTTCCCCTGGACTAGCTGGGTTGTTTGTTTTGACAAGTAACTGTTCATATTCTACTTGCCTCTTTCTGAAATAAAATAAAAATATTGGGAACGGGATCCAAATGAATGCTTCTTCTGTCCTTTCTGGATGTGATTCCCATAAAAACACACTGTTCCTACAATGTCACCCAGAGACTTCTGCCTTGCTGGCCCCTGTGGGTCTTTTGTTTCCCTCTTCAGTAAAAAGAAACAAATTAAGAGATGTAGAAACTGTCATGTTTCTCAAAATATATCCCATATCAGAAGCCTTAGCAACTTCTCAGTACTTTTTTAGGAAATCAAATTGTTGGAGACCATAACGGCCTACTTAGAGACCTTGGGATGGGAAACAGAGGATTGTGTTTTAGCAAATCCTCCAGGGAATTCTGAGTTTGCGAACTGTTAGTATGTGAAAGGAAGCACAAAATTGTACTAAATCAGAAGCAGAGGTAGAGCCAGTCTAGAACTCGTGTCCTGCAACTATTAGTTCAGATCCTGCTGCCCTACCAAAGGCACATGTGCAAACGTCAGGTTTGTTGGGGTGATTCTTGAAACAGAAATTGTCCAGAACTTTATTTTAATTGAAGAAATGAAGGGTAGCAGAAGTATTTGGATTTTAATCATGCAAAGAGTGAATGACACTATAATAAATTCAGAATCACTTTTATTAAATATTGCTTGGTTTTGAAAATCATTTTGGAAATCAAATTTCTCTCTTGAATTCAGAAACAAACCATCAGTATCTAAAAGTGCCCAGTTAAGTCTATGAGCAGCTTCAGTGTTTTCATTTGAGAAAATTCTCCTAGAAAAACGTGATGTACTGAACCACACTGACAAACTCAAACACCCATGAGATGATGTACAGTTCTCCTGGTTCTTTGCAATCTGATGCAGTTTACTGTACTTTTGTTAACTATAAATTTGTGCATGCATAAAGCACTATGGGCATAATCATGATTCTTTTAGTTTGTAGCCAAAATTTACTTTGTCTCTCTACTCATAGAGAATATCTTTTTTCTCTATCCAATTCTGTTAAATTCTGTTTCCATTTGACACGTTTAAAAGTCAATATGGTGGCCCCATTTAGGAAAAAAAATAGTCCTTGAGATCTGACGAACTCCAGGTTTTGAGGAAAAGAAAATGAACCACCTTTCCTTTGAAAGTCAGTATTTCACAAATGATCACAGGTTAGTGTGGTGGTTTGCAGGGGGAGATGATACTGGATCCTTTTTAGGGCCATCAGTAAATTTTAAACATTGCATGGGAGTGTACATCTAAAGCCACAATTGTGGAAAGAAGACGTGTTGTCAAGACTGATTTGTTTAACAAGTTTGATTTCCCTCCACATCAGATATCCTCTATCTCCGGAGAGATTTTGTATTAAATACAATGAAATGACCACCATTCAAGAGCTTGCTGCCCCACACAACCCAGGTAACACACATTCGGACGGTGCAGCCAAGTGTGAGGCTTAGTGCACCGGGGATGGGATTCCTTTTGGTCAGTAATTGATGGGCGCAGTCAGAGGGATTAGGTGAATACTCAGGGGAATGAAATGCCAGGCAGCGGGTGTAACTCTATCCTCCTCCCCTGCGAGCAAGAGACGACATGTACCTGGCACCCTGCTGGAGTGAAGGGAGGCGCCTAAAAATGGAACAGAGTTACTTTTATAGTAGCGCTCCTGAAAAAGTTTACGTTACACAGCACTGTTAAACAGTTTCTTCGTATAATCAATGCCTGCTACTGCCAGGGACTTTCTAAAGTCATTATATATGTTGCTGCCCAGACCTTTCCGGGAACACACATTGTTTTCCAAACTATGGTGATTAAAGAGTGTGTTCTTGCCTTCATAATTCTTTTTTAAATCTGTTCTGAACTTACTATGAAAGGGAGACAGCTTCTCACATTGGCCCCCAGGATGACATCACATGTTATTTATAGTTTTAGTCATTATTGATCGGATACACACACTATACCATTTTCTGTGATTACGAAGCTGCCAAGACTCGTTTCTGTAACAGCCGCATGGACGAGACAGACCTGTGGACACCCCAATGGGATGAGTTCCATGACTGGAGGTCCTTAGTTGTTGTAAGAGTCTGAAGGAATCGGGCTGACTCCAGATTTAACGGTTTGGGAAGGTTTGTTGGAATACAGTCCTATCAAGGCTGAGGTCTGGAAGTAGGAATTCACCAAGCGAAGAGAGGCAAGAGTGATGGATGTAAAAGAAAGGAAAGTCAAGCAGCGTATCACAGGTAGAGAAAGCGGCATATCTGAATTCGGATGAGCAGGACGAGGAGTCTGTTCAGGGAAATTCAGGAAGATGATGAAGGTCAGCAGTTAGGGGCGAAGCTGTGGATGTGAGGCTGAAGGTAAGCCAGGTCTAGAGAACAGGTGCACAAACTGCAAACCAAAACCCACTTATATATCTCCAAGTTCAACACTACCATTAAATCTGAATACTGAGATTTTAGCATAGAAGCAGCAGCTATTCTCCGATGCTCTGCTGCTGGGGTGACTCGGCTTGCGTACCCTTCATGCAGCGTGTGGGCCATGGGTTCCCTGCCACTGACCTCTGACATGAACACAAGCACTGCAGGAGCTGAGGAGCTTGAACTTCATCATCCAGATAGCAGTGGGAGCCCCAAAGCAGGCTTTCACATTGGCAGTGAGGCGGTAGCTCACTGTTTCTCAGAAGGGTTTGTCTCTATGTGAAAATGATGAGAAAAAGCAAATCGCTAGATACTTAATTACCTACTGCAGCACTTTCTTCTTTCATCAATAATTCTAAACAATGTGGACAATGCTGAACATTATAGAAATCCAATAAATACATGATAAAATATTTTTTCAAACAATTGCCTCTTTCACTAGTTAGTCTAGAATGAGTATAGGAGAACAATGACTCCCCTAGGAAATTTCTGTGTATCTCTTTGGCTTTTGTGCTTCTGTAAAAGCTGTCCTCAGGAGAGCGGGCACACAGTAGCATCCTATCTCCAACTGTTCAGAAGAAGTAGGGAAAGAAAACTGATCAAGAATCACTTTTTTCTTAACTATGAACTTTTTCATCAAACTCACTTTACTGCAGTCATCATGTAATGACAAGAAATTTCGGATGTGGCCTTTCTCAGAGGTGTACAGGAGAAAAATATTTCATCATTAGGCAACTGCTCCTTATTATTATATGTGGTCACATATGGAAAAGCAGAGCTCCTCCCTACCCCTCTCAAAATGCTGTTTTTGGTGTAGAGTCCAATTGCAAAAAATGGTTGTCTGCATTTTTACCATGCAGGCTGCTCCTATGTAAGTCAACAGGTAGACTAAGCCTTGACTTCAAATCATAGTTTGCTTCAGAGAACTGAAAGCTGCTTAACCTTGATTGCTTTTAGCAAAGCAAGAAGGTGATTAACAATCTTGCCTGCAGACTGGTATGGGGGTGGGGGTCGATTTATCTGTTCATCTTGCATTATAAGCAAAAAACTTTAGACAGTTATTCCTTAAACATTTGCACGTAAAGTCATTTAAGTTTTTAAGATCAAAAAATTCATGATAATATTTAATTTGTTCTCTCAGAATACATAGTTAGAAGCAGATTGTTATATTCTGTCAAATAAGTACATAAGAAACAATTTAATTGCACACAGATTATTCTCAAAAAGCTTGAAAGACAGGCTCATCCAACTCAAAGTCTTGTTACACAGTGGACAACACAGAAGGTCTAATAACCTCAATCCTGCTTGGTCCCAACCCACATTACAATTTTGGTGGGCTTGACCTAGGACCATGACTCCTGACTTGAATCAGGACATTATTCAGCATCTTAATCTGACCCAGTTCCTTAATTTTATTTTAGGATTTTCCAAGCTGGAGTTATCAATAGATTGCAAAAACAAATCACTGGCATTGATGTTACTGGATATGCAAATCAGTAAATATAACATATCACATCAAAACAGCAAAGGACAAAAATCATATGAGCATCCCAAGAGATGCAGAAAAAGCACTTGCTAACTTTCAACATCCTTCCAATAAAAACTTTCAACAAATGAAGAATTGAAAGAATACACCTTGACACAGCAAGGGTCAAACTGAATACTGAATAAAGGCAAAGTTGCTCTTGAAAGATCAGGAGGAAGACAATGGTATGTGTTTCTACCACTCTTGATCAATAGAATATCAGAAGTCCTAGCCGGAAGTACAAGAAAAGAGGAGGAAATGAAAGCCAACCACATAAGGAAGAAGGAAACCTAATCATCACCATTTGGAGGTAATATGACTTTCTATGCAGAAAAAAACTAAAAATTCATCCAAAACAAAGAAAAAAACTGATAAAAAAAAGTCCAGAAACGCTGCAGGATTCAAGAAGTCATATCAGTTTTACATACTAACAATGAACTTACTGAGAAAAAAAATCAAGACAGTAATTATAGTCACCAAGAAATGATGACCGGATTCACTGGTCGCTATGAAACATACTTGAGTTTATTCTTGCCTCTGTTTGCTTTCTCAACCGTTAGCTAATAGTTCACAAATGCACCTGAATTTTATGTTAAAGTCTGTGCTCTCTAGTAGGTACATAAGCTCAAATTAACTTTTGGGGGGAAGAGATTTGACATAAACTCTTAATCATGCCTGTCTTGTTACAATTATGAATCCCTGATTGTTGAATTAACTGGTAATCCTACGATGATATTAACCAAAGTTGTCATGTAAGCTACTTTTCACCCAAAGAGGTCTAAATTACAGTTGACTCATTTTCCTTCTCAAGAATCTATTTAGTTTTTGTTTGTTTATTATATTTTTAATCAAACTGCGGCTGAGATAGTTCACAATAGGGTCCAAAGAGCAGTTTGTGCCATGGTTCTCCAAAAGACCGAGCAAAGCCTAGACCATCTCCCATCCTGGAGGAACCTGGAGGAAGTTTATACCGAGGCTGCTCCTCCGCAGTAGCATCATGAAGTGAGCCGGGGACAAAGAATTAAAGAGCATGTGATTCTGAGTCTGGCTTATTCCCAAGACATGGCAGAAGGGATGAGATTTTTCTTCACTGAATAAGACTGTGGGACCTTTGGACTCAACTGCTCGTGACGTGACATCCAGGTCTGAAAAACTTCCTGGTTTTCCTGGGAGCGCCCTAGAGACAGACAGACAGACGACAGAACCAGGCCTTTCCTTAGAGGCTCACTCCTGGGGAGGAGTTGAACTGTTTCTCTTTTAAACACCTACTCTTAGGAAGTTTATCTGCCTGAAATCATTTTGCAGAGAGAGAGAATTAATATGGGCAACTTTCATTATTTTCAGCAAATACTTCTGGAGTTAATGTACATGGAATACATTTATCACGCCATATTAAACTCAGCATATAGGTAGAAAGCCACGTATCATCCTACAATTAAGCGTAACTGAAGAAAAGTTAAAGAAGCAATACTGACCCTCACTACATGCAGGGCAACCTTATACATTATATTCTACTGCATTTTATTTTTTAAATGCTGCTCTTAACCCACTAAATTAATACCATTATAATTTTCTGGATAATTAATTTGAATTGCTGTTTAATGTTTCAGTTGAAAAGTACTGCTTCAAGCAATATCAAAGTGTTGTATGCATATACAAATATTCCAAAATGAAACTCACTATTCTGTGAACTAATCGAAAAGAGATCTATATCTTCACTCTGGGACA
This sequence comes from Hydrochoerus hydrochaeris, assembly GCA_004027455.1. Classification (NCBI taxonomy): domain Eukaryota; kingdom Metazoa; phylum Chordata; class Mammalia; order Rodentia; family Hydrochaeridae; genus Hydrochoerus; species Hydrochoerus hydrochaeris. The sequence continues at coordinate 15,118 of PVLA01013338.1, forward strand.
TATATACTATTCTCCCCAGTAATAATACTTTTAAAAAAATTTTAAATTGTAGCCCTTGTTAGGGATTTGGGGTTTTATGCTACAATAACAGGAAGCTATCAAAGCATTTCAGGCAAAGAAATGGGGTGATTTTTTTCAGAAGATCACTCTGCCTCCACTGTAGAAAGTGGCGGGGGGAAAGGGTTGGGGACAGTCCATTTGTAACCACCGGCTCAGAATCTTGGCTTCTCCCTGGCCAGCAGTCCAGGGTCAATGCAGCTTCTCCTCACAGCCCAACCTGCACAGTCAGAAATCAGTCTGGGGGGAGAGCTTTGAGATGGTGGGGTCTCCACTTCAGTGAAGGTCTGAACTGGGAAACACGGGAAAGAAGGAAAGGAGGCTGTGGGGTTAGTCCTGCTTCTTGGGGCTAGAAGTTACAAACTTCGGAGTAAAGCGCCCTCTTGCATGCTAGTTAAGCCTGTTTTGCCATCCACAGTCATGTGCTTTTAGTCACTGGGTTATTGTTCATTCACTTTGTATATAACAATTATGATATAAAATAATAATTTTATAATAATTTTATAGATGATCGATTCAGGGATTAGAGAAATGTGGTTAATTTCTGGCCCAGAAGTACACCATGTGTTTTCTGAATTAGTTTCCCTTTTGCTTTCCACATATTAAAGTCCCTGAAAATACAACTTGGGTTGGTTGGGTTGAGGGGGATTTATAGTGTCAGGGAAATGAAAAGGACTCTTTTGCCCACTGCCAGCCCCCAGAGCAACTTGAGAAAACAAATATACAGTCACCTCATTCAAAAGGGATTTCTCTATGGAGACTTAGCTTCCAGTGATGAGTCACTGAAGGTTCTGGTTTTTGTTTTAAAGTATTAGCATTCTCTTGGTCCTTTGTTATAATCTTTTAATATGTCTTTTCAAAACATGTTAGGCTAACTATTAAGGAAATAGTTCATTTATCATGAAGAAGGAAGAGATAAATGTCACTCTCCATTATTCATAAACACCATACCTCACCATATATTTAAGCTATCAGCAGGTGACTCTGGTAATCGCTGAAATGGGTGTACAGAATATGAATGGACATAAGATAAAGATCTGAGCAGTGACATAGAACAGGAGCAGGATTATTCAAAGCACACTTTCTCCCAAACGCCCCACAGGCAGAGTAACTCCCGCTGTGAGAAGCAGGGGTCAGTAGAACATCAAAGAGCTGACACTCCGGGTGGTATCAAGAAATCTAGTGGTTAAAGAGCCAAAACCATGGATTAGAATCTTCTTTTAGATTAACCCAGGTAATGAAGCACAGAAACATAGGCAAAATATATTTCTATTGGAGTAGGAAGAAAAACAAAATGCAAAGGAAAAGAATGCAGTAGTCTGTAGTTCAAAGTGGAATGAAATGTAGTGCCCGAAGAACACAGCACTGGGATGTGTATTTGATGCCTGTCATCTCTTTATATCACCAAGAACGAATGGCTGATTATTTCCCCTGCACTTCTGGAATTATAAAACCAGGATAAAAAAATGTAAAATGCTAAGTAAGAAACAAATTTATTTTACACATATTGTTCAATCACCCTGGTACATTTATTTCTACTGGCAGACTGGGTTCAATATCAAGCTGTTAATAAGCTTCTACCTGGCCCAAATAACTGATATTTGGTATTTTTCTAGGTAATTTATATTACTAGTGATGTTTTCTTTACTACTGCTTTATCTTGCAAAATAAAAGAGAAAAACTAGATGATTTTTAAGGTACTTCCCAACTGTAAGCCCTTCTACCTTTAGGAACAATAAGCCTACTTGTTTAAGATACAAGTGCTTAAGAAAAAGGAAATCTTTCTTTTTCTCTCAGTAGAAGAGAACACATGTTAACAATGAAATTTCCAGTGAATACTACCACTTTCATGAATTCCATGCATCCCTGAATACCATCTTAATGCCTAATATATTTAACAAAAGCCGTAAATGGCCATGTGATTTCACACAACACCCTTGAAAAAGATTATGTCTTTAATCTGAGTGTACAGTTCTCTTTGGATTTATTCTATAATTATTTTGACCTTTAATTTCTTGCACAGTGAGTCAGCATTTCTTAAAGCCGATAAAGGCAATAAAATATTTGCCACACTTCCTGTTATGTAATCCTTATCTTATAAAAATACAACCTATAGCTTTATCTTTTCCCATGACATTCTCATAACCTTGTACCTCTTATGGCTCAAAACCCCTTTCTGTATGAGCTTTGTGAGCAGAGCACACACCTTTTGTATACTCGCTAAGTCTTGCTTCTATTTGGTTGCTGTGTTGATATCCACAAGGTCATTTTTGTGGTAGGTGTTGCTATTTGCACCAAAACTTGAATTCAGCTGGACTTACAAACACAAAAACCTAGTCAACATGAGGGGATAACAGGTGACCCCACTGTCCTGTACGTGCTTTGTGCCTGCTGGGATCCTGAACTCGTTTTCTATTCTTAGTGAACAGAACAACCACTAACTTAAGGAACCAGGGTTGATTAAAGGCACCTTTGTTCTGAGGAAGAAACCACATGGTAAAATGTTTCTGAGTGTGCTTGATAGTAATAGCTTGAGTCTTGCAAAAATAATTGTCTTCTGTTCTCTAATAATTATCTTGTGGATATTAATAAGACAGAAACATCTTGAAAGAGATTAGAATGTCATTCCAAAGATATTATTTCAGGAACACATAACACCATAATACCTTAGTTTATCTAAAAAGTGTGAGTCTTAAAGCAACCGTTCCATACAAGTAGGAGTCGTGGATGGAGTCCAGGAGGTGCAAGTCCTAGAAGGAAAAGCTTGTAATACATTGCATTATTCAGGTTTCTAATCTCTTGGATTATTATGTAACATTTTGCTGCACTGTTTAAAAACACTCCTAAATCACAGAATGTCTTCAGCATTGCAAATAAATTGCTGTGCCAATCTGTGTCTGCCACCCTGTTGAGTTACATTGTTAGATGAAAAGTGATTTGCTTTTTTCAGGAACTAGATTCATTTGGTTGGAAATGAAAACTTTCCATGCTCCCTGAAATGTTTTTGAAAACCTTTAACACAAAGGCCTGTTATCTTCCTTCGTACACACACTCAGCTAACCAGCATGTATTTGTACAGGCATTTTAGGAGCAGAACACTGTGGAGGATCAATAGTAATTAAAAGTGGTTCTTGTCCTCCAATTGCTCACCAAGTCCGGGAGAGGAAACAGGCACGTAGTCATAATTGCCAAATGGTGTGATTAAGATACTGGGCAAGATTTCCAGGTCCAAGTTCAAGGAAATCTGTGTGCGGATGAAGAGAAGGACAGAATCCTGATGGTGGAATCTGATCTTAATCCAGTTTTGTCTGAAACCAACTTTCTTCCTACTGCAAGTCTTGATTAAATCAATTTTATTTTGTTTTGTTTTGCTGGCGACCTTTGAGTAGAGTTTCTGTTGTAGTTCAAAGTGCTCTTAACTAATATGGAGAGTAAAACTCCAGTCAGAATCAAAACTGAAGCCAAGGGTCAGTGGAACATATCTATAGTCCTGGTGCTCTGGGAGGCTGATGCAGGAGAACCTTAATTCTAAGCCCAGTGTAGCATTGCAAAAAAAAAAAAAAAAAAAGAGGAGGAAGAGGAAGAAGAGAAAAGAAAGGAAAAGGCCCAAGAAGTATACTAAAAGGAATTACAGCAACTTAGAAGGGTGACTACACTACATTTAAAGAAGAAAGGATATATTCAAGATCAAGATTGAAAGTGGAGAGGGAAAGAGAAGAATCGTGACAGTACTATAAGATACCCCACCTTAGCACCTAGTCAAGAGGAGGGGGCACCTTCTTAAAGATTATGAGTGGAAGGAGAAGGGTACACTTTAGTTCAAGTCCAAGGACACATGTAGGGATTAGTGGGCTCTGCTGGAGAACCAAGGGGAGCAAGCAGAGAGCACGTGCGCAGCTCCCCTCAAGCACTCTCAGAGTTGGTGCCAAGATCATCGTTGTGTGGCCCTTGCCGCTCCTTCTTTGTAAAGCTGAGCATGGCCAGCTGTAAGAGGTCACCCCAGCTCTGTGCCCACCACAGGGTGCGGGTGGCTCATTATGCTTTGCATCCCTGCCCACCACTGCCAGGAACAGGATAGGAACCCAAACTCTTAGCTTGGAGACCTCTCACTATAGGAGACTCCAAGCAGAGCAGCAACCCAGTCTGCAGCACCCGGACTTGCAGGGTCAGTGGTTGCAGAGAGGTGACCTCTTCCCTGTGCCAGGGTGCAGCAGGAGGAAGGCTCCACTGCCTCTGCTCAAATGCTCACGGGTAATGTGGGGCGATTTGGCTCTCATGATGGAAGGAAACCAAGAAACTAAGTGGAGTGTGAAGTGGACAATAGTTCTAAAAAAAAAAGATCAGATTATTTATTGTCTGGTCTAACTCATTCAAATCTGCATGCAGACACCAGAGTCTCAGTACAAAGGGGGTGAGCGGGAGCACACATGCACACCAGACAGACCTGAGGACACAGGGAGCCTCAGGACACCTGAGCAAGTTTAAATTGAAACTAAGCCAAAGCTAGTGGGAAATCACAATTTTGGGATTGAATATCACAATCTAGCCCCCAAATATAGCCTACCTCTAACCTAGGGCTTCTATCCCTAGAATATATAGAAATTAAGACATGAGTCAGCAAACTACAGCCTGTGAATCCAATTCAGTGCATCATCTATTATAAATAAAATTTATTGGAACACAGTCATGTCTGTTCATTTGCACACGATAATGCTTGCTTTCCCATAGTGATAGGAATGGAGGCCATATAATCCACAGTCCCAGGACATTTCCTATCTCATTCCTGCAGAAAAAGTTTGCCAATATCTAGGCTAAGAGTATAGCAAAAGCAAAAAAGTCAGAAATATCAGTGAGAGAAAGTCCGACATCATACAAACATAGATTATTTCATTCAACTAAAATATTTTTAAATGATGAGAGGCAGACTTTGTGCTATATTCTCCAGGTATTAGTGTTGCCTTTTTTGATTATCATAATTGTAAGTACAGGTGTACCAGGTGTACACTTCAGGATGAGTCTAAGCTGGTACAAAATGATGTCCAAAAACCTAGTGCCTGATGATAAAAGCAGCCCATACTTGTATCCATTAAGATCCCAATAGCTCATGCTATGTTTGCAAGAAAGCCCTAATTAGAGAACATTCAAAGACATGATTTCTTCCAGATATGCACAAATTTTCTCCTCCTTATCCTAGACAAAGGGGGGAGGAAACATAATACAGTATTTTCCCAGCCAATGGAAAAAAATATGTATATGTATATATATATATATATATATATATATATATATATATACACACATATATATATATAGTTATTTGGAATGTGACAATAAAGTGAGCAGAATGCCAACATGGTCACAGAATATATTAATCTCAACCCAAAGGGAAGAAAATATGCCATCAGTGTAAAACTGTTACAAGTTAGGAATGCTGGCAAGGTGACATGGTCACGGTCTCTTTACTTAGAAGGTAAATTAATATAACTTTGTGAGAAATACCTTTGTATATTAGCAAAAATACAACAGCAAGTATTTTATTGTGTTTAAACAGATTGGGCGAAGTTTTGGAAATGAAACATTGTCATGCTAACTAATGGCTTTTTAGAATTCTCTAACCCGGTGAGCTTGCTGGAGATCCTGGTTGTTAACAGTAACGTGAAGGTTCACTTTGTTCCAACTCTGGGTGAACCACGGTCCAGGAAGAAATAAACCATTAGCTGGGCATCTAATAGATTCTCTGGTCTATCCTAAAAGTTATGTGCTTCTCTTTAACATTGATTTGCAAAACTGCAAAAATAATCTTGGAACAGTCTGCTAAGCACACTACATTTGGTACAAAGTGGGGTGTGACAAACTGTCCCTCAAACTGTTAAAAGGATCATCAAGGGTATGTGTAGGGGCTGGATTAAGAAATAGATACCAAGATAAAGCCACAAATTTTACAGAGGGTGACAAGTCACAAAAAGTAGGGACTACATTGACTTGGAATGGGAGGAAAAGTTAGGAAGACAGGAAGAATCTGAGTATCACTGACACCTCCAAACCGCAGTATATCTATCCATATGATGGAAGAGATAAGACCTTCCATTTAAAGATATAAAGCATTTAGAGCAGGATCATTGCTCTTAGCAATCAGAAAAAATGTCAACCTCAATGTCAATGTTTTTGTGGTGGTTGACATCATTCTTTGAAAGTGTGGTTTTGAATGATGAGCAATATTCCAATGACTGCAAATGGTAATAGTGTAGAATGCTACATCAATGGACAAGAATGACCCACTACTGGATACTCCGTCATTACGTGTCCAAATGCCACAGGGTTTAGTATAGATTCACTAAGCGAGACTGCTTTCCTGAACCAGAACCCTAAAAGTGGCTTGAGGCACCAAGATTTTTTTGACCTGGGTCTGTATATAGAAGCAATGATTTTATTTACCCAATTTTATGAATTTCCTGTTTTTAGTTCCTTAGAAGTTAGGCAACCTATTTCTGTATCATGACTGGTGAAAAATAATTTTTCCAAGCACATTATCAATGACTGCCTATATAATGAAGCACACAAGAAACATTTCTAATAAAGTCACTTTCTGGATTGATTCAAATAGTGGTGAAAATAAGGACAGTCATATAACACCAACTTCAGTGCCCCTGAAGTGGTGTCCTTGAGTTGAGTGACAAAGAAGGCATAATTCACAAGTCAGTGAAGCCAAGTGGAATGTGTCCACAGTGCTTCTTGAAATTCAAAGAAACTGTTTTGGCATAAGCTATGCGTGACATTTTCAGGTTGGAGAGACAACATTTTAGTCCTAATTTCATATTTGACCAAAAAAAAAAAAACCCACAAAGAACTCATGGCAACTCAACTAGTTAATTTTACATGAACTTCCTAGAGCCCTTCCAGGTCTTTGAACTACTGAAATCTATTTCCTTGGAGAAATAGTTTTGATCACCACTGATAATTTTAGTAGATTGCATGTGTTTTTGGAGTTTATGATCCATGAATTTGAGAAATTGTTCTTCATACAGGACTATGAGGCAAAGAAATGTCCCATTTCTTTTCAACTAGGAAATCTAGAAGGAGCATTTCCTGATGGTTTGTTTCAAGGGAGCCTTTGAAATCGGGGTCCAGAATGAACCATGATACTATCGCTTGACAGAAACTATTTCCTATGTTCACACACCATTTGTTTTCAAAATGTTCAAATTTGCATGCTAAATTACTGCTCCATGCTTTAAAACTAGAATAGTATGATTTGAGAGAAAAAAAACCAGATTCCTGATTTCTCAGAATATTCTCCAAACCCTTTCTAAAACTAATGCGACCACTTGCTGATGCCTTGGAGTACTACCTACATTTGCTTTCAGCCTTTGAGAGAGAGGGGTGTGAGTGAAATCATCTCTTAGCCTTCAGAAAATGATTAGACATAACAACGAAAACACAAAAGTTGCCCTTTTAGACCGTTTCTGAAGTGCTATCTGATATATGCTAATCGTTATTTATGTTGTCACGACATCTAAGAATTGCAACAAAAACAATAGGACGTGGAAGCAAAATATTTCAAAAATTGTGAAATGCATATTCCCCCAGGGCATCCGTTCCTGGTGCAGTCTGAAAATAATAAAACTGCTTCTCAGGCTTTTCTTCTCCATGGTGTTGCAAGTCTGCAGTTCTCATCAAAGGATCATCCCACAGCTTGGGTGGACCTTGCATTGTCACACGTGGTCATAACAGAGCTTGTCTCTGCTTCTCCTTTATATTTTTAAAATAATTTACAGAGGTGAAATGCAAGCAAGCAATGATCTTTCGTGCCTTCACAGTGTGGTAAAACCACCACTTTTATCCAGCTCGAAAACATTTCCATCCAAAGCAAAACTCTCTTCACTAAATGTTTTCACTCCATTCCTACTCTCCCTCGCCCTTAGCTACCACCAATCTGTACCATTTCTCATCTCTTTCCCTTTCCTAACCCTTTGCTTTAAGTGAGAGTTTTTATCAATGCTTTTGCTGACCATAAACTCATCCGGCAGCATTTCTCTGCTGTTGCCATTTGCAGCTTCATAGATGTGATACCAGAGCAAAGAGCATAATCTCTCTTGGAGGTCACTAAGCTGCTATGTTATCTCCCTGGCATTGCTGTGGTCCTTACAACTCTGCTGCCATCAGTGATGAATAGCAGTGTTCAAATATATCACTGATAGCATATTTTCTAGGTTCAGTAATACTCCTTAGCCACTGTGAGGAAGAGACTGTCTCATCTCTTATATTTCTCTTCATCAGATGGGTAAAAGAGCAAATACTCCTTGAATGTCTTTGTCTGTGGAAAGGACTAATTAGGCAAATTTCTTTAATTGATTTAAATGAATTATCCATATCATTATGGTCAGAGAACATATTTGGGAGGGGGCACTAGGTCAGAAACAAATCCCCCAAAAATCGACTAGTTGTAATAAGAATCAACTCTTATCTCCAGCAACCAAAGCATTGTTAGAAATTCAGTGCCATTTTAATGCTGGTACCTTCAATTAGTATTAATCCTAATTCCTCCCTTAAAACTACTCTTGATAAATCAATGTGTAATTATCTCCAGACACATAAAAATACTCGCATGTCAGAGAACTTTTAGTTTGAATTTATGCTCAAAGTTGGACTCTAAATGTGAACATAAAACTTCATATTTGAACAATAACAAACTGAGATGATATTGTAATTTTAAAAATTAAATTGAATAAGAATGTCCATGAAAAGGAAAATCTGGGAAGGAACAGGCATATCAAGAAAGAAGCTTCAATACTCATGCACCCATGCATGTGTTATGGTTTATGACTAAATGTCCCCTAGAAGCCTTGTGTGGTGATTGAGTTTGTTTGGCAGTGGCTCAGTCTGGAGTGTGTGATTGATTTGTAGTGCAATGCTGGGATGGAGGAGGCTTGAATTAGGGGTGGGTGATTGGTGGATCAGTCCACTGAGTGGACTGGCACTGCCCTAATCCCAGCAGTTGAGATACAATATAAAAAAGGCAGAAAGATGTTTTTTAAAAATTCCCTTGCTTGCTTTTGATATCTTATGCTACTATGAACTGTTTCTCCTCCGTGATGCCCTCTGCCAAGCCACACACCACCTTTGACCCCATCAGTTATGGGCTGAAACTTCTACTAACTGTGACCCAAATGAACCTTTCCTCTTTTAGCTTTAATTGAAGGGTATTTTGCCTCAGCAGGGAGAGAAGGTAACTAAGATAGCATATAAGTAAAAAACAAAAATACTATAACATTAGAGAATAAAAATGTCTTCAAATATTGTTATTCATAACAAGAACCTTCACAAACATATGCAGAAAATAAAAATGAACAAACGATAAAAATTAAACATTTTACGAATCAAGTAAATTTTTTAAAATGACTGTGCTCTTTTCTGATTGAATCAGGAAGTTCAATTTCAGTCAGCAGACCAGATTACATGAGAATTCTCTACCAAAACACAACTCAAAGTGTAAGCTAAAGACATCATAAATAATTAGGAATTGCATACTTGTTTCAACAAGAAAGGACGAAAAACCTCCAGAAGTCAGAAGAATAAGAAATGAAATAAAAATGGGTACATAGATATTGAAGAAGCCATGTTGCAGTTTACAGCTTAGCACGGTAGACAGCCCAGAGCATGCAAAGAAGCAGAAGGTTGCTCTGGAAAAGCCCTTACTTTGATCCCAGTCTCTTATTGGGGTTCACAGCTGCTTTGGAAGACACAGAGATACAGCACCAGGAGGTTTGCTGTAACAAACACACACACTCTTTGGGAAAAGGTAACGTTGTCATAAGTTTTTGATTATTTCTGCAAACAAATTTTTCAGTTAAATGCACAGAAAATTATGTCAAGCAGAGTTAGAAGAAAACAGAATCATTGTTAACTAACAGACAATATAAAAAGAATTGGTTGAAATTGTCAGACAAAGATTTTACTGTGTCTATATACAAAATAGAAGAGCAAAAATGTCGGAAGAGACCAGGGAGCCAAACAAGAATAATGGAGAGATAATTCTTGGGCTATAAATGATTTGCATCAAGAAACCACTGAGTAAATACTTTAATAGAAAGTGTGCAGAATGGAAAGAATCACTGGCAAATTAATTAGTATAGAAGAAAATTTTCGTAATGAGCCATGGACAGTACAACAATAAAGAAAAGGTTTATGATTAAAAGATATAGTACTAATGTTTAATAAGACAAGAGTAACAAAATGTAGAAAAAATTCCCTAAAAAGAACAATATTTGGATTGACAGTCCATGATACAATAGAAACAAAGGGAAGAAGATGTCAGTGATATATATATATATATATATATATATATATATATATATATATATATTTTAAAACATTTAAAGCAAAGTAAGAAAGTAGATTTCTACTTCCAGCTAAGTTTAAATTTGAAAAGCATATTTCCAGCCTGTAAGTTAGCTTTCAGCTACTATAACAAAATATCTGAGATAATTAATTTAAAAAGTGAACTTATTTCATTCAAAGTTTTGGAGGTTTCCACTTTGTCTCTGTGTCTAAGTGTGTGGCCAAGCAGTAGATCATGGAGAGTGGATGTGGCCAGGCACACTACCTACCTCATAGTACAGGGAAGGAAAAGGGACCCAGGAAGTGGAAGAGACAGTCCCCTTTTGGGGCACATTCTCAATGACCTAACACCTTCCATACCTCTTAAAATTTCCATCATCTCCTAATATTGCCAAACTGGAGACTGAACTTTCAACACATGGACCTTCAAACAAGGCTATAAAAACCAAGTCTGTGAAAATTCCTCCAGGAAATTAAAGAGAAAAGAGTACTTCAGACTTATTCTACAAAGACAGCACTACTCTGAGTTATAGAACTTTCCCACAAAGGAAGGAAATCAAGAGGAGGGGGAGAGGGGAGGGATAAGGGATGAAAAAAAGGAATTGTGATGTGCTATGTTCATGGACCAACCCTACACAAGGAATGCAAGCATGATGCATTGCAAACATGTACCATAAGAAAAGGAAGAGGATCAAGAGATGAATGGAGGAGGGAGAGAGGGAACCAGGATGAAAAATGGAATTAAGATGTAGTATATACATGTACGAACTTCCCACATAGAATATAAATATTATTGACTATAAACATGTACTTAAAAAAAACTGGAGGGATTGCAAGTTGGCCGGCTGAGGGGCAGCACCATAACAGAGCCTCTATGGAAAATAAAAACAACTCAGACGCTGGAATCTGGCAACATGGAGAAAGCCAGATAAAAGGAGAGGAATTCTCATGACCCAGGAAGAAACTGAGGAAAAAGAAACAGAAAAGAAAGAAGAAGCAGAAGCGTGGACGGAGGGCTGGAGCTGGGCAAGCCCCGGTCGCTTTACCAGTCACCTTAGAGTCAGGTGACTCATGATCAAGCTGAGATCGCGGTGCTGCCGAGAGCGGGGGGGTTAGTGAGCTCCAGACCCTCGGCCGGGGGAGGTGCTGCAGCAGGGAGTGAAGCAGCCAGTTGAGCTGAGTGAACTTTGGTGAGTGACAGGAACTGGATTCCCCAGATCGGGAGGACTGGCTAGGTAACATTTTGGAGTTGGGCAGGGCCGGCTTGAATCAAAACCCAAGGCAGCACCCGTGGACTACTCCTAGTCCAAAGCAGATTGGTGGGATCTGCTTGGGCTGGGCCAGGCCCCTGGTTGAAACCCAATAGCTGGGGACAAGGCTGCTGTGAGCCAGTGGCATCCACAGGGAACACACAAACCTGTTGAAGCATAAACTGGTTGACTGGAGTAGGGGGAAGGGCTGGCTTTCAGTGAGCACCTGGCAGATCTGCAAGGGACTGGGGGGTGATACTTCCCTAGCAAGTGCGCTGCAGAGAAACTGTAAGCAATAGGAAAGGCCCAGAGACCTCCACCACCCATCCGTCTGAAGGGGGCCAGAAACATGACCAGAGAAACAGCAAAAGGTCTCTAACTGCGGAACCAGGGAAAGTGAGTCCAGCAGAGGTAAATGCAGAGGAGGTTGAGAACAGCAAACCTGTAATGCCAGAGACAGCCTCATCGGAAATAAAGAAATACATCCATGACCTCATCGTTGAATTTAAATCTGAAATTCTAACTCAGGTGAAGCAAGATATAAGAAGATTAATAAAAGAAGTCCAGGGTAATCTCAAGTAGACACAAATGAAGGAATAGAGGAACCCAGAGAAAGGAGAGAAGCCTTTAATGAAGAATATAAACAAAACCTAGAATATATGAAACAGATCCAAAGAGAATATCAGGAAATTAAAAACTCCATTGAAACCTGGCAAAACCTTTTAACAGAAACTAAAGACAAACTTTCAAAACTTGAGGATAGATTTGCAATGTATGATTGTGAAAGAAAGGATCTCTTAAAAGTAACAAGGAACCAGGAAGCAATGATACAAAGGCTAGAAGATGACAGGAGGATTTATAACCTAAGAATAAAATATGTAAAATAAGATGCAGCAACAAATACAAATGAAATAAAAAGTCTATTCACAGAAATAATTAAGGAAAACTTCCCAAACATAGGTAATGGAAGTGAAGTTCAGATAAATGAGGCATACAGAACTCCAGCTAGCTACAACCAAAACAGATCTACACCCAGACATATAATAATCAGGATCCCAGAAATCCATCACAAGAACAGAATATTAAAAGCGGTCAGAGAAAAGAAACAGATTACCTATAAAGGAAAACTCATCAAAATCACAACAGACTTCTTGATGCAAACCATCAAATCAAGAAGAGCTTGGAGCAAAATATTCCAAGCCCTGAAAGAAAATAACCTCCAACCCAGAATGATGTACCCTGAAAAACTGTCTCTCAAAATTAATGGAGAGACAAGATATTTCCACGACAAAGAGGAACTGGGGGAGTTTGTGACCACCAATCCAACCCTGCAAAGAATACCGAAGGACATTCTAGAGAGAGAGAGAAGAAAATCACCAGGGTTCCAGGAATAATGGCAGAAAGGCCTCAAAAAAGGGGCAGACAGTGGAATGAAGGAAAAAAGTAAACAAACAACAATGACAGAAAAATAGCATAGCAGAGGTAAGACAGAGAAGATTGGTTATATCTTGACTGATTTTATTTGAATCTGGTATGCTTAAGAGTGTCAAGTCTGAGAGTAGGGGCAACTACTCTGAAGATGACAGGATTCAATAGGATACCCATTCTGGTTTGATTGTTAACTGCCTTTGAAGTCCTATAGTGTCTCCAATGTTTAGATTTTATTAATAGTGTAATGCAACACTAAGTTTAACTATACTGTGTTGACGATATAGACAATTTTATTGAAAATAACAAGAGACATCATAGTAACTACCGTAGATCACCTAGTATTGTGGTTTTATATGTTCTTTCCATTTCAAGTTTCTCTAGGAATTTGTATTGTTGACTTGTTTTGATTTGTTTCTCCCTGTAATACAGAAAGGCTAGGTATGTGCAGAGACTTATACATGTGTAGAACTTCTAAGTAGTTTACGAGAATGGATTATAGTTATTGTAAAGAAAAAAAAAGAGAGGAAAAGAAAGTATTCTAAAGGATATACCTGCATGTGTGTTTGAGTGTGTGGGATTAATAACCATGTTGCTAAACTTTAAGTTGGATGGATGAACATAACTGACTGCAGTCTCACTGTTTGGATGTCCACTTTGTAGGCTTTACTTTGTAACTTGAACAGCTACTTTAAAGAGGAAAATAGTCATTATCAACTAGTAATTTCTCGCTGGTTACTATTTTTGTTTTTCTGTTTTGTTTTGTTTTTGAGATTTTGTATTATTTCTACCCTCTTTCTGTTTCAATTTTTTTTCTTTAAATTAAAAAAAAAACAAAACTGGACACAATTGTAGGCCAGGATCTTTCTGCAACAAGATGAAAGAATTCTGAACAAATTATTAGAAATCAAACCCCAAAAGTATTTGAAGAGAATACCACTTTATGACCAAGTGGGATATATCCTAGAAATAGAAATTTGGCTCAACTTTTGAAAAGCAATCAGGGCAATTCACTTTATGATCTTCTCAATACATAAAGCCAAACTGTGTAAAATTCACTGTTCACTTTTAAATAAAATTTACAAAAAAACTCTTGGCAGACTAGGAATAAAAATATCTTCTACATGATAATAGGCACCCAGTAAAACATACAAACAGCATTTTAATAACAAAGAGTATGATCGGAAACAAGACAGAGATACTTACTTTCACTAATCTTACTCAAAATTGTACTGAAGATTCTAGACAATGTGATCAGGTAAATAAAAGAAATAAAAAGGCATGCAGATTAGAAGGGAAAAAATAAAATAGTCTCTACTTGCTGGTGAGGTACTTAGCCATGTAGAAGACCAGAAGGAAGAAAAGGAAAAAGACACTGCACTGAAATTGTGAGTTTGCCAAGATGTCAAGCTGCAGCACCAAAGTACAAAAATGGTTTGCATTTTACATACAAGTAAGAACGGATACGAAATTGAAATTAAAAGTGCCTCTTCACTAGCAAAAAGTATGAAATAGTTAGAAAGAAATATTAAAAAGGGCAGGTATATGACTTATACAAAATACTAATGACAACTCCCTTAAATGTCAACGCTGTCACTTCTGAGTTCATATCCAGAGGAAATAGTGATACCAATTGTCATCCCCTATGTTCACTGCTGCACGATCCCCAGCAGCAAGAGGAAGAAACAGCGTAAGTGTCCGTCAACAGCTGGACAGATAAGAGAATATTCGGGCCACGTTATTCAGTATCTGAGAAGAAGGAAATCTTGCCATTTGCAGCAACATGGAAAATCTGGAAGACATAGTATAAAGTAAAATAAGCCAGACACAGAAAGATAAATACTGTACAATCTCATTTATATATAGAATCTAAACACATTGAACTCATAAACTCAGAGAGTAGAATGTTAGATATCAGAGGCTGGGAAGTGGCAGAAATGGGAAAATTTGATCAAACTGTACAAAGATTTAGTTACGTAGGATGAATAAGTGCCAGAGAACTAATGTAAAACAAAGTGATCATAGTTGCTAATATTACTTCACATACTTAATATTTGCTGTTATTTTTCTGTGTTCTTACCACAAAATAAAACAAAGTATGACTACAACAACTACAACAGCCGAAGTGAAAAGAATCTGGTGTAGAAAACACAGTATTTGGTAATCTTAATATGTATTCAAATATTTAACTATATATTCAGCAACAAGAACATGCACACTGAGAGTGAGGTAAGGGAATTTAAAGTGTGTTAAGGCATTTGGATAAGCCAAGCATTAATTAACTTGAGACTTTGATGAGTGAAAAACTACATGTAACTTCTGGGGGAACTATTAAAATAGTAACGAAGATGACATATAATTCTCAAACTAATAGAACAAAAAGTTAAAATCATAACTATATGAGAAAATGTATACGTTAATTAGCTTCTCTGTAGTAATTCCACAATGAATATTTTTATGAAAATATAATGTACACCTTAAAAACATACAATTTATCAAATATTCCCTAATTAATCTGGAAAAAACAAATGGTCAAAATCTTATCACACTCAGACCAAATGAAAAAAATACAAAAATATATTACTGAGAAAAATTATGGAACAAGTAATTGGGACTATATATATCCCTTGTTCATGTAGATATATAGGAGTATATATAAGTGCATTGTGCTAATAGACTTAGAAAAAAAAAGTATATATATATATATATATATATATATATATGACAACCATTCTATTGCAAGCTGCAAATACTTGGGGATTATTTATTACTAATCAATAGAGAAATTAAGAAATGCACCTCAGAATAGTCCATGAATCAAGGAAAACTAAAAATCAGAATTAGAAGGTATTTTGAAATTGAATCAAAAAGAACATGCTATTTCCAAACTTGCTGAAGAAATACTGAGATGAAAATTTAGAACTTTAAATAAAAAGGACAGCTTCACATAAAAAAATCTAAGTGTATATGAGTTACAGAAAAAACTGCAAAATGATGAGAAGAAATTAAAACTGAAATTGAAGAAACCAAGCAAACAAAAACATATAATAAAGAGACTCGATGCAGCTAAAACTCCTGCAATAATTTGACAAAACTGATAATCCTGACAAGACTGATCAAGAATGTGAACTTCTGACTCTCAGAAAAGGAAATTAAACCTTGAACGAAATGCTGAGGTCAATGACTGAATAGTAGACAAAAAAATTTTGTAACAAATGAATAAAGTAAGATAAAGAGTAACTAGGTATAATTAATAATAATAATTTGACTAATGGAAAGAACCAAGGAGGAACAAAAATAAATAGGTGGCTGTAACATGCAGAACAGGACTAGAGAATTAATTTTTTCTTTAGGGATTTCAAAGTCCTCAAATGGAAGAGTGACGAAATTTAAACACATCTGTGAATATGTTCAAATCTTCAGTTTTAACACACACAGATGGACAGTATTGCTTGTAGACAGCAGTCATAGCTAAACAAAAGACAAAAGGCAAGGAGGAGAAAAAGAGCAAGGGGCAGAACCACTAGCTACATCTGCAATAAGCATCCTCTCTTGTCCTCATCAATGTCACTGCTGTTCTGTACGTGGGAGCCTGCAGCTTGGAAGACGCTTATAATATTCACTTTCCCTTGCAGTAAGGTGGAGAGGGGACCTGTGCTTAAGCTCTAATCAACCAGTTCTAAGTTTTGGAGAAATTTCAAAATGTAGGTAGGCTCTGGTCGCTCTCATTTTTTCTTCCGTTTTCTCCATTTAGATCCTGGTATTTGAGCAGCCTTCTCTTCTCAAGAGGCCAACATTCAGACCAGAAACGCCTGAGCATGAACTGCAAGAAGCCTGGAGAGGTGTCCGTCCCTTGTGGAACCGGCTCTGCCTCAGACAACACACGCACCACCCCTCTTTATGAGAGAAAGGGTTTCATTTCCAACTGAAATATTTATTTTGATTTCCCCATCATGGACAACCAAACCTAATCATAAGGAATTTAAAGATAAATGGAAATCACAAATTGCACCAGGAATCACAATAGATTTAAACGGATAAAAAGAATTAAATACGTATTAAAGGAAGAAAGTAAATACCTGCTAAAGGCAGAAACGTGGATTGAGTTAAAAAGCACATCAGTTACATGTTCTTTAAAATCCAGATCCACCCATCAGAACAATGGAAGGTTAAAAATAACCAATTAAATAAAAGCCATGGTTTCATAGGAAAAGAGTACGAAGCCATCAATGCCTGAAATTTGTTCGTTGGTGTTTTGCTGTAATCAGAAATTTAAGAAAAAGTCTGGGTTTGAGAAGAAGGTGAGTACCCTTTTTTCAGTTGAGTGAAAGCAGGTTAGGATAAATATCAGAGGTAGGAGGGGGCCTCAGTGGTATTGCAGTACAACCAGAATCACCCAGAGTTTGTCCTGTTACATGTGGATGGGTCGTACCTTGTAGTTTCCGATTCAGCAGCTCTAAGATGAGGAGTGTAACTGCACTCCTAAAAGAGGGCGAGGTGATGTGCACATTGCTCCAGCTCTGAGAACCTGCTCTTCTGCTCAGTCATCACAGGAAACGGAGCCAGGAGCCGCTTCAGGGGAAAGTTCCGACAGCTGACCACACATTAGAATGACCTGAATTGCTCCAGGTGCACACTCTACCTCGGCTCACTCCACACTTAGTGAATCAGAATCTGCTTTGCTTTTAATTAGCTGTGTGATCCCAGTGAGCAAACAGGTCTAAACCACTCTGTAGTTCTTCTGACTTTTAAATTAAAATCTAAGGTTTTGTGTAAATGTTTATAATTGGCATGATACTGCACATTTCATCTAAAAAATATACTGCTCTCAAGTTTGCAAATCTACCTGCCTGACAAGAGGTGACATTGAACTTTGAAAGCCAACAAGCAGCTCGGTGGTAAAGTTGGCACTAGATGATAAATTCAGATTGTGATCATAGATCTGGGTTTGTGTGTAAAACTTTGAAATGTAGAAACACATTTGAGCAGGCAAATGCCGGCCAAAAGGTTAATGTTGTCAAATAAAATGATTCTTAAAAAAGAATAGCTTTCACAAATATTATTTATTGCAGTTTGTTTTTGCAATAAATATTTATTTATACTGCAAGTTGAAACTGGACTATTTTCAAGATATAAACACATGAGTTTTTCATCTCAAGGTAGAAGCAAGAAGTTACCTTTAGTTAAACCGACATGTTTAAATGTTAACAATAAACTAAAATGCTACACAAAATAACTGGTACATGATCAAGGATGGAATGTACATTTTACGTCCATGAACTTGAGCACTCAATGATTTGTGCATTACTTTTCCATTCATTCTCTGCTATAACAATTACTATGAACTTGATGATTTCAAATAGCACATTTATTCTACAGTTTTGTAGGCCAGAAAACTGATACCAACTTCACTGGCAGATATGAAAAAGACCGGCAGATCTGTTCCCTCCAGAGGCTCCCGTAGTCATTTCAGCACTTTTTCCAGATTCTTCATCCTTGGCATAACGGCCCCTGTAACCAACGTCAAGCCCTGTAGTTCACCAATTCATTACAGTAGCCCATAAAGCTTTGTTTTTGTTGATTCATTTTGTTTTCTCTTGTAAAAACATTTATAATTGTGTATAGAGTTTATCCTGAAGATTCAGGAAAATCATCTCAATATTCTTCACATCACTTATGCAAACTTTCTTTTGCCATATAACAATTAGTTTCCAGTATTGTTAGAGGGTTTTCTTACAATAGGAAAATTACGTAGTCAAGGAAATCAGGCCATTTTTATCATGCATAAATTCAGGATGCAAGAAACAACAATGAAGTAGAAATTCATCTGGTAAAAGCAAGGGAAAATCTAAAACCCCCTTCCTGGTCTTGCTTTCAGTTATTCTCTTTTAGTTACTTCAAAAATCTTTCCACGTGGAGTCATGCAGACGAACATCATAGTCTTGGTCTTCCTTTGGCTTTGCTCCGTTGATACCTCTCTCAGGTGGGTTATATGATAATGGTTCCCTGGGTTACTCCTCACAAACACCAAGGTCACTTTTGTCAGAAACCCTGGATGTCTGCTATGGGACCTAATGATGTCAAGAGGGTGAAAACTCACCGTTACATCCTGCTAAGTCTGCCCTTGTGAATGTAGGTAGCATGAACGTGCAGGAAAAATGATTTGTTGTGCAGACCACTGAGCATTTCACCTCCATCTTTCCCCAGGCCTTCAGTCACTCAGCTGCTTTGCCCCATAGATACCCTTAAACCATATCTCCAGAAGGCAGAGGCCAGGCCCAGTGTCTCCTCCCAGGCTTGGCTGCCTTGGAAATGAACTCTTCTTGTTTGCAAAATTTGTTGCCTCAGTGACTGGCATATTTTGCAGTAGACAAAAAGGGTCTGGTTTAGTAACACATTGAGCTTTCCAAATGCTGAGCTTGGGGTCAAAAGGAAATGATAGACTTTAGTGAAATACCAAGAAAGAAATACAATTTCTTGCTGTCCTTATGCACAGCTCCCAAGGTTATTGCTTGTTTTTAATTAATTAAAAGGAATCACCATAGTTTAGCAGGATCTTCTTGAAGTATTCTTCTACCTTTTTATTTTGGCTCAGCTGTAACTTATTGGAGACATTTTTCTATTTAAAAATGAATGTTACAGTTGCTGGCCAGGCATAATGGCACAAGCCTGTATTCCCCTGGGAAGCTGGGACAGGAGGCGCACTAGAGGCCGGGATTCCATGACCTCATGTTGAGACTATGTCTCAATGTAGATAGAAAAAATGAATAAGAAATAAACAGAAAAAAAAACCCTTTGGCAACATACTTTTTTAATAACTTGTGCATATTTGATTGTTTTCTTAAAAAATGTCTAGAGGTACAATAACTTAAACAAGGTTTGGACTATTTCTAATATCTTGGCAACAGTTTCCAAGTGCTATTACATTTTGACAAGTCTTGTAGGAACCCGGCCATTTCTCTGCACTTTCACATCTGCCATGATTGGGATACAAAGTGTCTCTGACTGATAAAAGGACCAGCTCATTGCTGTGTTTTTTCATTTATTAGTTTATATTTATCAGAAGATAATAAATACCTCTCTGGTTATACTGGAGTGGTGAAGAACTACCTGGAAAACTTTCTTTCTTCGCAATCATGCTTTAGCTAACTTGACAGACTAATGTGCACTTTCCTTTCTAAACACATTCTCTTTGTAAAAATTCAAAATCAGAAAAGAGAAGAATGGGGTGCCCCGAAGTTAGGAGTCCGATAATTTGAGGAAGAGGAGGAAATGTGTGATTTGAAGTGAGCACAAGTAGACATTCTGTTTCTTGACCCAGGCGGTGGTTATTTTGTTTTGTTCATTTTACAGCTGTCTGTTGAATTGTGCACTTACGATTTTTGCAATTATCTACATGCAGTCTATTTGACATTCAAGAAGTTTAAATTAAGTTAAAGTCCCAGGCTTTTGCCTGCTGGTTAAGGCTATCATACAATAAAAACACACAGGCCTGACTCCAGCCTTGAGGTTGGCATCCATGCTCCTGTGTTCTCATCAAAGCTGTTTTTTCTCTATAAAGGGAAGAAGGGAAGAAAGAGTCTTTCACTCATGTAACCATTCCCAGGACTATACAATAGTCTAGAAAATAAGGCCGGAACCAGGCAATACTTCACTCAGAAATATAGATCTTAGATCTTGTGGTTTCTGGGAAGAAAAGACCCGCCCTTCAAGTGAGATTAAGGGTGAAGAATTAGTGGTACATAAATGATACTTAGTAAATATTTGTTGAAATTAAATGTGTAGGCGTGGTGACATGTCTCCAAAGCTGCTGCTTTTACCTGCTTTCAGTAATGCCTGGTTTAAAGAGACTATTCTTATGCAGTTATCTAACAACATCTAAACAAAGACGTGCTCATCCTAAGACTAGGTGACATGCCAAGTGTGCTATGAAGCCTGGTGCTTTTACTGCCTGGACATCGAATAAGTCAGTGTTTGTATCTACAAACAACTGTGAAGCAGTGAGCAGAGGAAAGCAGCAAACCACAGCTGCTGGGGCCTGGCTGCAGCCCCCCTGCAAGTTATATAACAGCCGTTGTGTAATTGTGCATTTAATTCAAAACACATTTCTCAGAGAGAAAACAATTAGCCTTACCAAAGAGAAAAGATTTAAAAGAGAAAATGAGAAATGTTGAAAGCGCACAGAAAGTTCTATCTGGTCTTCGAGGAAGAGGAACAGGCTAGTCTAGGACTTTGGAATGGAACTACCTTACAATCTAGAGGGCTGGTCCAGGCCCTGAAGTCTGGCCTACCTTCCAGGTTTCTGTAAATAAAATTTTATTGAAAAACATTTACACTCATTAATTCACCTGCTGGGTACAGTTTCATTTAAACAAAGTACAAAGCAGTTATAACAGGAATCATCTGGGCCAGAAAACTGAAGATACTATCTGTCTCATGACAAAAAAGTGTGAATTCCTGACGTAGATGAAACCCAGTCAAGCCTAAGTGCCAGAGGGTGAGGATCCCTTGGAGAACCAAGGCAGCTGAGCCCCGAACCTGTCTGGGATTCTTCCTACAGAGCAGGGGCCATGGGGAATAAGAGTGTGGGCTTTGAAACCAGGTAGGCCAGAGAGGACAGTGAAATTATGGCCTCGTACTTCTTAGATCTGTGATTATCAGTAAGTTACTCTGTGGCTGCAAAAACTGGGAGACCAGTTGAGAAAGAAAAGAAAACTGAGGTTCTCCTACCTACTTAAAAAACAAAAAACTACTCCATGCTTTTTACTTTCCCTATGTAAATCTCATATTCAGGGAAGCTGGCAAGAAATTGTTAATTCATTATAATTAGAGCATCCAAAGAATTTTATCTTGTTCCTATTAGAACTTTTGCTAGAACTTTAATACAATAAAGCATTGTACTTAACATGCGAATGGTTCCCTTTAAAATTGTCCTTTTTGAGAGTTCCCAGCTTGAACACCAAGAATTGGAATTCTCTGAGAGTCCTGTCTAAAATTCTTGTGTGATTGTCTATAGCTGTGCTCGACAAATACGAACGCCTTTCAGAACCAGAGGTCCCCTTAGTTTTCAATGAGCTTTCACAGATGGCACTGTCACATGGCTAAAGCGGTGACGCTGTGCTGTATGTCAGAGTGCTCTGTGTGCCCTGAAAGTCCTGCTGACTTTTCTGTCTCTGCATAGAAAATACATACAATTTAGGGCTTCGGAAATCACTGCAGACCACTCACCCAGCACTGGACACACCTGACTGAGTAGGTGTTCAGCAAGCTGGCGTAGGGCAGCACCTACAGGGCCCTTGTGTCCCCTCGTGGTCCCGGTCCTCTGGGGATGGGCTGATTT
>PVLA01013339.1:0-37505 GCA_004027455.1 Hydrochoerus hydrochaeris
ATATATATATATATATATATATACACATACAGGTACAGAAAAACAAAAGAGAAAGCAATAAGAGACTCAGAAGACCAGTTCATGGTTCCAACCAGACACAGAAAAAAGAGAAGAGGAGAGGAGAATAAAGGAGGTGAAGGGAGGAGAGGAGAGGAAAGGGGAGGGCAGGGCAGGGCAGGAGAGAGAAATTATAAAAGACATAATGCAGAACAGTGAGAGCTGAGAGGTAGAACAGATTACTGAAGTCTCAGGTCATAAGGAAAGTTGGTACAAAGGAGGAGAACCTTTAACCCAGGCTTGAAGGATGTATGGGATTTTCACAGTACACATCCCAGCAAACAAAGGATTCCGACCAACAAAAGGCATGACTGACAGACGTGGGAGCTGCATGGACTCAGGTTCAGTGCCATTTCCCAGCTTCAAAGGCCCAGTCTACTGCACTTCATGAAGTCCTCTCAACAATCTCACAGCTCCCACTTAAGCATCAGGACACTCAACTTGGAAGAGAATAGTCATAGTGCATCAGTGTGTCCCACAGCAGACTGCAGCCAGGGTAGAAGTCACAACCACAATATTGTCCAAGTGTCTCACCTCACTGGATCTGAGGCTCCTAAGGAGGAAGCAGAAATCTCTGTGACTAGAAAGATAAGTTGAGGGTAGAATTTTAGAGGCCTCAAATACTAGGAGAAAAGGCAACAAGCAAGAAGGTGTTTCTGAAGCGGAAATGGCATGGTACAAAGAACGTTTTAGGAAGTCAAAACGGTCAGCAGTCGGGCAGTCTGGGAAAGAAGTGCCTCCCAGATTAATCCGCTCATTAATTCATAGCTGAATCTACTATTAGGAGTGCAGCCTGGTTGGAAGAAGTAGGTCACTGAGAATGTGTCTTTGAAGGGTCTATCGTATATCCTCTCAGGCTTTTTCTATCTCTCTTTGCTTCTTGGCTGTCCCAAGGTAAGCAGCTTTCTCCTGCCACTGTCTTTCACTATGTTTCTGCCTTGAAACCAGCTGATCATAGACTGAAACCTCTGAAATCATGAGCCAAAATCAACCTTTCTGTTTTAAATTGTGGATGTCGGGTATTTTGTCACAGCCATTGAATCGTGACTAACCATGGAGAATCTGGGTGTCAGTGGGCAGCAGTGGAAGCCAAGCATATTTTAGTAGGGATCACGGGAGCATGCAAGAGTCTTCCATTCTGCTCTTCTAACCATAATACACACCCTAGGAAGGGTAGGTGGGCATCGTCTGTGCTGACCTTTTACCATATTTTGTGTGGCCCCCTTCTCGTTCCTGTACTCTTGAGTCTAATGTCCAATACTTGCAGTGCTTTGTCAAAAAATGGCCTGGGGCTCCTGGAGGGTGTGAGGGGGTTGTACCTAGATGCAGGGTACAGAAAGTGTGGGTGTCTCTGCTCCCTACCCCTATAATCCCATAATCAGTAGCAGGTAAGGACAGCAATGAAACAGCCCTTGCCCTGGCTATAGTTTGGGCGTCTTTGCAGTGGGCCTTAGACTCCAGGGTCTTCCACAGCATCCAGTGGAAGTTTCTGTCTGTGCACTTCACCTTACTCTGCCTCTACTTCTGTCACTGTTTCCAGAGACAGCACTGCTGTGACCATATGCCACTTGAGATGACCCACAACGGCATCTCAAGGTCAGCTCCTCAGGACCCCAAACAGACAAAGCAGAGAAAGAGACAAGAGCAGGCACTCAGCACCAGGTAGCATGTGGTGAGATGCTGCCCCTTCCTTCTTAGGGACACAGTGGCCTCCTCAGGATCTGACCATGCAGCAGCCTTCCAGTGAAATTTGAGATGTGGTGCTGCTCACGGAAGTCAAGATTTTGAGGAACCCCATCCCCTTGAGGTTCCTCCAAACCACCCTACTTTGAGGAGACTTCCTGTCCCAGAGTTTAGAAAGCTGGAAGAGGGAAGCTTCCAAGTTTGGAACGCAGTTAGACCTTTGCTCCCAATGAGCTATGTTGGTCTCCAAATTTCCTACAACACTTGAAGGCAAAAGAAAGCTTCTTTTTAAAATTTCTTGTTGCAGTTAAGGGAGAGGAGAGGCTCAGCTTACATTGCAATCTAATTAAATTAAATCCCTCTGAGGCTGATGCATGGTTCAGACAGGAAGTCGGTGGAGGTGTCCCCAGACCAAGCTACATGCTCCTCACCCTGAGAAATACACGCCTTTTTATACCCTAGAGTAATTGAGTTAAGAGGCAGATCCTGGGTTTCCCTGTTTCATGGGAAACAATACTGTTCTCCCTGGTGAATTTTCCAATAAGCCTCATGAGTTCATCCACTGTTCAGAAAGCTCCTCCCACCAGTGACATTCTGCTGAGCTGTTGTCGCGGTCCTTGGGAAGCCTGTGCCATTTTATTGTTCATATCTGCGTCACACATTAGCTGGAGCAACCTTCACCACAGTGGGACTGATTTATATTTCTGTGACGTAAAGATCAGAAGCTGGGTATTGCTAGAGATTTCAAGGTAAAGCTGGGGGAATGCCATTTTCCATCATTGGCTCAATAACTATTTATGGTACCTACTGTGTGTCAAACTCTATGTAGATGCTGGAGACACAAAGGGGAGGCATGAAAACTAAAAATAGACCTGGCCAGTGTGTTAGTCAGAGACTCTCAGGAACAGAAGCAATGGGCTATGAATAGAGAAACCTGTGGCGGGGTTTATTAGGGAAGGCGGCTCACAGGATTATGGGAAGTTTCATGACAGGCGGTCTACACTTTGGAGACTCTGGGGTGATAATGATGTGGCTCAGTCCAAGCCTGAGTCCCTGGGAAGTGGACAGCTGGCATAGGTCCTGGAGTTCAAAGGCCAGCGAGGCAGAAGAGACCAGTGTGCCCCAGCCTGAGGACAGATAACGATTCACCTTCTCTATTCACCTGGGACCCTTGATCCTTTGAAGGTGGTCTGGAGATGCTGGACACACTGAGGGCAGGTGCCCTCACCCGTGCTGATGTCCTCTGGAAACACCCATGCAGACATGCTGGGAATCCTGCTTTTCCAGGGGTCTACACATCCTTAATGCACTCAAGTTGACACCTAAGAGTAACCAGCATACTTGGGACCATGAGAAAAAGACACTGGGCTAAAACTTACAAAAGCAAATTGCAAAATTGTAACTGGTTAGTGCTATGGGTGGGGGGAGATGCTGATTGTGGTATGGAAAGCAGGAGTTTGAGGTCATCAGGGAGCACGGAGAAGCTGCCCTGAGGAAGTGACAGCTGAACTTCTGTCTGAAGGAGAAGCAGTCGGTGAAGGAGGCAGGGCTGAGAGCATCCCAGACACACGGCTTGGTGAAGACAGACTGGAAAGAGGCCACTGCAGAAGGTGCTGGAGCACAGACAGGACCGAGCAGGCGGGTGGGGCAGACCAGGAGGGAGCTCGGACATCCGGAGAACAGCAAAGAGAGAGAGAGGGAGGGAGAAGCGTGACTGAATTCTTCCTATACGCCATTGGAGGCCATAAAAAGTTTGTCGGAGAAGTCGATTAATCACACAATGGGGAGAATCCATTCCTAGCTATTTACTGAAGAGAAATGAAAATGTATCTACACACAAAGATTTGTACATGGCTGTTCAGACATGAACATGGCATTGTTCCTCCTAGCCAAGAAGAAGCAGCCCAGATGTCTATCAAGTGACAAATGGATAAACAAAATGCAGTCTACCCATACAATGCGATATTATGCAGCCAATAAAACAGAATGAGGTGCTAAGTAAAACACGCCACAGTGGCACAGACTGGAAACCCACAGTGTAAAAGAAGTGGGTCACAGAGGACTGTGTATGGATTAGATTTGTATGAAATGTCCAGAACGGGCAACTCTAGAAAGAGAAAGTCGAATCGTGACTGCCTATGGCTGGGGGAGAGGGAACAGGAATTGAGTGCTAATGGGCACAGGCCTCTTTGGGGCATGAAGGAAACAGTCTTAAAATTAGATTGTAGTATGTTTGCGTGACTTTTACTATGCTAAAAGGCATGAATTTTATGCTTTAAATGAGTGAATTATATTTCAAAGAAACTTTTTTAAAAAGCATAATTAAATTTGTGTTTTGGAAAGATTGCCCTGGCAGTACTGTGGGAAAAAGAAGTAAGAATATAAAAATGAATGCAGAAAGGCCAAAGAGGGGTGGTTTTGAAGATGGAGGGGGCTGATGGGGGCCTGGACCTCTGAGGTGGTGGGGGAAGCGGAGAAGAGCGAGTCACTCACGGAAACTCAGAAGGAGCAGAGGAAAGGGCCCCCCGGAGTTTCAGGGCAGCAGGCGGGGGAGGGTCCCACGTGGCCCTATCCCACACAGAGCAGGATGGGAGACTGCATGAGGTACTCCGTGTGGATGTGGGTGCCATCGCCTGCAAGCAGAGATGGAGGCTTGGGCGGAACCTGAAGGGGTCACACCGTTCAGTGCCCACTTCTGGAGCGCCAAATCACACAGGAAAAGCTGAAGAAAGGCCAAAAAAGGCGGAGAAAGCCACATCACCAGAGCAAAGTGGTGCCTCCAGAAATGCAAGCCCACAGTGTCAAATGGCGCTGCAAGGTCAGGAAGGCAGAGCCAAGCCGTGTAGTGCACATGCTCCAACACGCAGCCCCTGAGGTCCTGGTGCCCTTTGCAAGGGTGGAACCAGCAGTCACACTGTCATGGGTTGCAGAGTGAGTCAGAAGATTTGCTTCTGTCTCCAGATGTGGTGCTGCACAACTGTAATCAGCACTCAGAAGGCTGAGACAGGAGGATCACCTCAAATTAAAGGCCAACATGGCTACACGGTGAGTTCAAGGAGAGCCAGAACTACACAGCAAGATCCTGTCTCAGAACAATTGTCTTGTTCTTTGGTCATCTACTTACATCCTGTCCATCATCAATAAACATTTATTGAAAGGTTATTGAGCTAATATAAATTACCAGGCATTATGGCAGTGGTCTAATGTGGCAGAAGGCCAAAGTGACCACCACTTCCTCCTCCTTCCCCTTCAGCCCTGATTACGGCTTCTTCTTTCCTTTCCAAGAGAATTCCAATCAACTCCTGCATCATGCCTGCCCAAGCGCTGCTTCCGGTTGGTCAGAGATCACATACCCTTCAGCCCCTCTCTGCTTCCCTCAGAGAAGAAAAGCCCAACTCCCCCCACAAATTGTGGGCTCTTCTCCACATCCTCAATAAAGGCATTCTTTTTTCTTTCTTTTTGTTTCTCTACTGCGCTGAAAAACCCTAACATTTATTGATTGATTTCTATGTGTAGGGTGCTGTTTTCCATCCTAGGGCTATGGAGAAATTTAAGATGCTAATCTCAGACTTTGAGAGATTTTAGACTCAAATGACAGATTATAGGTACCAGATTATTCTTGTCTCATGGCTCGTTCATGAAGTCATATTCAAGTAAATGCAGTCCAAGGGCCGAATGATGAATTAAAACACTGTACATCTTTGCTTCTTTTTAAAAGAACATGAATAAGGATAGAGGAAACACATTTCTATTGCACATCCAAAAACACCACTCTTGCCTCCTCTCCTCTGCTCTCCCCGTAGCCTCCATGTGCCTGGCACTCACTTCCTTAGATTCTCTCTCCTCTTCTCCATGTCTTCTCCCCAAATTCTCAGCCTGACACCACCCTGGGGGCCTTCCCTTCCTTTCTCTGCTACCTTCAGTGCAAACTCTCTGTTGGCTGCTTGTGCATTTTGAGTTTCTCTGTCTTACCCATGAGTTTAATCGTCATCACAAAAACTTTGACTGGAATGCATTTGTACAACTCCAACTTCAAATTAATAAAACAGCATGTGTTAAAAAAAAAAATCCTTGGGAACTGGGTCATCAACCGAGAGTCCTTCCCCACTGCAACCAAAGTAAGGTGGTGATCTGGTTTGGGCATAGCATGAGTGTCCTCCAAAGGCCCTATGCAAACACGTGGTCCCCAGGGTGGTGGTTTGGGAGATACTGTGGTCCCTCTAAGAGCTGGGGCCTCATAGGAGGTCCTCATGTCCTTTGGGGTGTGCCTTCAAGGGGAATTGTGGGAGACTAGTGTCCATCCCAGTTTTTCTGTTTCCTGGCTCACAATACACTCCCTCCAACACTCCTGCCATGATGCGCTACCCTCAGCGGAGGCCCAGAACCATGATATAGTCATCATCTGAATGCCCCCACCAGAGCCTCACGCACTCATAGGTTGCCTTTGGGGAGGTGACTGGGTCACGGGGTATCATTCTCATCAGGGAATTATAGCTAAACATGATGTTGGGAAGTGAAGGCTGAATGGAGAAGGGGGACCCCTGGGGGCGTGGCCTGGGTGGGTCTCTCTTCCCCCCTCCTCCCTTGATCTCTCTTTCTACTTCCTGCTGCCATGCTGTGAGCCCTTTCTCCTCTGCCATGCTGCCCTGCCTTGGAGCCAGCTGATTATGGGCTGAAACCTCCATAAACTGTGAGCTAAAGGAAACTTTCCTTCTTAGAGTTATGCATGTAGACATTATGTCTCAGAGTGAGAAAGTAACTAAAACACTTGGGGGTGAACCTCTAGAAATACAAGCTGAATAAATCATTTCTCTTTCATAGTTGCCTCTGATATTTCATTATAGTAATGCAAAGCTGATTAATAAAAGCAATCATTAAGAAAAGTGATCATTGTAAACAACTCCATAACAAGTCGTTATTACCCTTGCTAGATATTAATGAGTTTGAGTTGCTGGCAAAGAGGTAAATGTGGCAGTTTTTGCCTGGACGCCAGCACTGTGGACACGATGTCAGGAGTCTCCCACCAGTTCCTGCACCTGTGGTCTGCCTGCACCTCGCACTCTCTGTGAGCCCAACGTCAGCATGACCCCAATGGGACAACAAACACAAGTTCTGAGTCCACCAAGATAATCTCCACAATCATAATATCTGCTCTGCTGACCACCACCCCTACCTTACAAACCTGTGAACACCACAAAAGCTGTTTCTCCTGCTTTAATTTGAGTATTGCTAATACTACTTGCTATGGATAGAATGTAAAGAAGCAAGTAAGAGCTACCTTTCTGATAATTCCAGTTCATAATTGTAGCATGGTGAACAGCGCTGCCTTGGGTTTTGTACCTACCACGACTGCTCAAGTGCCAACCAATGCAACAGCTAAAACCACAACCCCACCTTCCTTTTCTTCCACCTCAGCCTCCCCAGTAGGTGCAGCTAATACCTCTTTGACTCCAACCTCAGGACCTGTGTGGAAATCTACCTTGATGCAGCCAGTTTCATTGGAGGAATTGCCTTTGTCTTGGATGTACAGGCTGTGGTCTTCTTCTACAAATTCTTCTATAAATTCTGCAAATCTAAAGAACGAAATTACCATACTCTGTAGATGGACATATTAAATTAACAAGGACTGGAAATTCATTTGTGTAACTCCCTGAAACCAAAATAGTATCTTTCAAGAAGTCCCACATGGAAGATGCTATTCCTGGATCTTTAAACTTACAAAGAATGCATAGGATATTTTGAAGCATTGTCTCTGAAGAAAAATCAGTTAAACCATTTTCCTCAAAAGAATATTTATAAAATATTATGCATGAAAAAAAGAAGTAAATGAGAGTATATTAAACATTAGGTGAGCTGTAGAGTCAATTTAAGTGTTACATTAATTTAGGAGGGAAAAGGAATTCTCAAGGAAAAAGATAAAACTTTTCCCATTTAAAATTGTTTTTAATTGTATTTTCTGGTACAATGTGATACATTGTATACATACAATGTGCAGTGATCAAATCAAGGTCATTAGCATTTATATCTCCTTAAGTATTTATCACTTTTTTGCACTGGGAATCTTAAACTCTTCTGGTTCCTTATAAAATCTATAACAAATTGTGATGTGCTGTTGTTCTGTGACAGTACTTACTGCTCCTACCTAGGTATATTTTGGTACCATTACTCAACCTGCAAGAAACTTAAAGTTGTCCTATTCCAAGATGACTTTGAGTGGAAACTTACTGACAGTTAAAATTACCTAACAGACTGACAAAGTCCATGCATTTAGAAGAAAACTATTCTAATGGGATCTTAGTAAGAAAGAAAGCCTTTATTGAAAAATGTAGGCGTGATAGCTAAGGCTCAGTAGAATCATAGTAATCTCAAGGTCATGTGGAATCTCTAAGCAGAAACATCTGCATCTCAGAACACCCCAGAAGAAAGAACAGACAGTATTGTAAAGAAATCCAAACACGAACAAGGCTTGGACCAAGGAACTGCCCTATATACAGAGAAAAGGAAGACAGGCATTGTTCAGAGAAGACTGTGTCCTCTGTAGTATTCAACCAGTGAGTAACTAAGGGAAGGAACAAACTGCTTCCTGCAACCACTCTGTGTGTGTCTGCTAGCACAGCACACCCAGCTTTGATTAAAACCTCACTTTCACTGCCCTTCTTGCCTCTTTGTATCACTGTTGTGATTACAATTTTTTAAAGATGCAGAGTTGAGTGAGTCATATCCCTCATTTGGTGATATGCTTTTGTTTATACTACATTCATATTTATCAGCAATACTTCTGAAATTTCTCCCTTTCTCTGAAATCCCCTTTTGGTGTGTAAGTGCTCTTACAACCTACTTCATTCTGTGGGTGCACACCTGTTACACAGTTGGGGCTGCACCGGACTGTCCATTCATCATGTGTTTAAGCTATGCTAAGTCCATGGCTTTTAAATAGATGAATTTAATAACTACATGATATTCCACTATAATTCAGTGCCACCATTTTAATCTATTTCCCAGTGTTAGAAAATAGGCCATGGCTGGTTTCTTCCTTCTTTTTCCCAAATTAAGACTCAACTTAGCTTGTGTGTATCTGTGCTATGTGGCCATTGTCAGGTTTGCTTAATTGTCTCTGAGCCTCAATTTTCCTCAGCCTCAGAGTTGAACAGATTTTACGTTCAGTTGCAAAATACCCAAACAAAGGGAGAAGGGACCACCATGGGCAAAGCACATGGTGACAACAAAAACACTGTATTCTGTTTGGCTCAAGTCCAAGGAGTGCCCTGGTTCCTGGTGTGAGGATCTAGAGTTTACATGAGACAGATCTGCTTAGACATCTTCTGTAACTCCCCCCCCCCACCCCACCTGCCTGCCCAGAAGCATAAGATGGCAGAGAAGAGTTGTCTGGGGAGCTTAGGACATGTCTCGTTATCCCCACACGTCTCTGAGGTGAGGTGAGGTGAGGTGAGGTGAGGTGAGGGGAGGGGAGGGGAGGTGAGGTGAGGTGAGGTGAGGTGAGGTGAGGTGAGGTGAGGTTGGGGGAAGTGCATTCACCCCAGAGCACTAGAATTGGCCACCACTGGTTGCTAAAGACATACCAGGACATACTCCCTTTCTCTTTTCTCCCCCACAAATCTTCCCAAAACAATGAGAGAAACCCAAAGATAGGCTTAGGTACTTCACAAAGCAATACCTTTTTCATAGAAATGGGTTCTTACTCACATGGTGCTGGATTAGTTGCTATGGGAACACATTATTATGAGGCGAGGTTCATGCCCACTTACCCCTCCACCCTTCCACCATGTCATGATGCAGCAGGAGAGGGGTCCTTCCCAGATACAGGTACCACCAGATCATGGACTCCTGGCCCCTAGAACCTTGAGCTAAATACATCTCTTTCCTTCATAACCTACATCTTCATAAATACATCTCTTTCTCAGGCCATACTATCACAGCAGAAGAAAATGGACTAAGGCACAGGGTTTGGAGTCAGTCAAGAGGGCCTGGGTTTATAGCTCAGTGGCAGAAGTGCCTGCCTGGAGTTAGTCACGACGTCAGAACTAAGAGGATGGCTCGAGAAATCTCCACAGCATTTGACAGGGCAGCAAGAGGCTGGGGGATCAGAGGGATCAAAGTAGTTTGCAGCCAGCTTCCCCTTTCCCAGGTTCCAGCTCAGCCCTGTCACTTGCTCAGTGGACCCCTGTGAGCTCCAACTGCACCATCTGTAAAGCAGGGTGAACATGGACACCCTTTTTTGCGGCACAAACATGAAGCTGATTGGTAGTAGCAGGCATCAAGTTCTTGGAAAATTCTCAGTGCTGTTATAATGACTATGGTGAAAGTCACAAGCATGAGGATTGTTTACCAAGTGCTTTTCTTTAAAGCAAGAAGATGAAGAGGAAGAAGGGGGGAGAAAGAAGGAGAAGAAAGAGAAAGAGAAGTAGAAGAAGCAGTAGCAGGCAAGACTTGGGGGATAAAAGATCCCAATCATAAGTCATAATACAGGAATAGAAATGCCATCCTCTTTCTGCTTATCTACAGTCAGATCTAATTGTCAGTGTTGACCTCAAAGACATCTTGGTAACTAATAATCATGGATGTGTCTCACAGAGATGAGCCTGCATTGTTTGCCCTTTCTACCTGAGCTCAGAGAGCCTGTAGCAACACATGCCCTGCACTGCATATAAGAAAAGCTATGGATCTGTGCCTTTGTGGGAAGACTGGAGCTGGGGGATGAGGAGCATCAGTCAGCAGAAGGAAGCTGGGTAGGCTGGTGATTCACAGGTGTCCAGTGGCAGTGGTCACAGATCAGTTATCCCCACAGGGTCCTGACACTTTCTAGGAATGCTGCAAAGGAGGAAAGGCAAGGTACACAGGCACAAGACTGCCCTCAGGATTAATAGCAAATTCCTGTGTAAGTTCCTGTTTAATTAATGACACTATATCCGGGCTGGGGATTTAACTCAGTGACTTAAGTGCCTGCCTGGCAAGCACAAGGTCATGAGTTCAATCCCCAGTACCAAAACAAAACAAAACAAAAAAAGACACTATATCCATTTTTATTTTACTCCTTATTACTGTTTTCCTAAAAGGGGAGGAACAAAACAATTTCTCAAATGACTAAAAAAGCACAAAATCACTACATTATAACTAGGGTGGGAAGGAAGAATGGAGGGAGGGGAGGGGGAATGGAAGGAGGGAGGAAGGGTGAGACATGACCAATGCAGGGTCCACAGAGATCAGAAAGACAGGACCTACCTGGGTCACACCAGGAACCATCTCTCCCCTTGATTTTTAGCCTGGACTAAAGCTAACTGATAAAAAGAACACTATAGCAACACTTACTCATTAATCTCTCCATTCATGAGGACATAGGTGCATTAGTGATTCCATGGAACTCCCAAGCTTAGTGCCATATTTTACATATATATAATTTGTGTATGTGTGTGTGTACAAGATATGACTGAAAACTACATGGAACATAACTCAGGGTCCAATAGATACATCCCTTACTTTTCTACTGTAAATCTGTACTTTAGTGTACTAGTAACCAGCTGTGCATCTTTCCCTGAGGGATGCAAGAAGCAATCTGCATGTTTATTCACTTAGTATGACACTCACCAAGTTATGTGCACATATTCAAAAGTGGGAAATTGGATTTTTACCCATGTTATGCTCCATTTAACTCATTTTTCATATGTTCCTCTGAGCATCACAGAGGGTGCAATAGACCCAAACCACTCCAGAATTCTTTTAAGAAAGTTTTCTTTTGATTTTTCTGGTAGAAGTAGTCCATCTCAGTAAAATGGCACATAAAAAGCCAGATTTTCAAGTTCTGGAGGAAGTTAAGAATGAGTCATCAGATTACTCATCGGTGGACTGTTATGTTCAAATACATGCTTTCATAACAGAAGAGTGATGTGGGTTTATGATGATGACTTTAATGTTGGCCATGTGAGCTAAAGTTCCTGTGAAAGTGAAATGGAACAAGAAATGACTGATACACAAGGAATGCAGACTTCCTTGATTCAGATGACAAAGAAAACAGCAATGTGAGTATATACTTGATGAGCAGAAATGGTACAAAATGATAATGCAACCAAATGGAGTGATCCAATGTTAGAAGAACTAGGTCCAAAAATATAGTGAGGGTCTTGGCAGAGGTTAAGTATTGGACAGAATACCATCACTGCCATTCAGTGCTGGAAATTGTAACAGATGAAATGCAATAAGGTGCTGTAAAATACACAAAGGTTGAAATGCATGTAAAATGTTCTGTGTGCCCCAACACCATATTCAAAACTGTATTTGTTATGACACCTCACAAACTGAACTGAAAGCATTCATAGGTCTGCTGTATTTAGCAGGGATTTCTCATGATGATCACAGGAATGTAAAAGGCTTATGGAAAAGTGATGGGTCAAAATTTGTCATAAAAATGTATGGCCTTGTAGATGCAAAGACTTATTTGTTTTCAATTTAGACATTCAACCTAAAACTCAGCCATTAGTCCTTACTCACATAGTAATACACTGAATGATATTGTGAACAGACTTGTTGCTCCCATCTCCCAAACAATGTGACATCTGACAATGGGTTTACCATTTCCAACTGATGCTACATTTGCTAACAGAGCACAAGATGATCAAAGCAGGAAGTGTACACAAGACTAAAGCAGAAATTCCAAGTGAGATGTTGCAATTTCAAAGCAGAGAATTGCACAGCACAATCTTTGGATTTTAGGAAGATATAACACTGGCCTTGTACTGGCAAGATAAACAAACTAGTACTGCTGATGTCAACATGTCATCATGATGAGGAAATATATTAATGGGGAAACCCTGACAAAATGGAAGCCTGAGATGGAAACTTTCTACAACAAAACCAAAGGAGGAGATGTTGCTTTTGAGTCATGCAGCAACTATGTCACTTGAAACACAAAGCATTGGCCAATGGCTGTGTTTTACTTGACCCTAAACATGTGTGGCACAGTTTGATAGTTTACAAAGAAAATAACAAGTGCAAAATACCATGGAGAAATTTTCTTATTGGATTGGGACTAGAGTTCATAAGAGATCATTTACAGCAAAAACAAAATATTTCTGTCCAGGAAACTATACAAAAGAATTGTGAGGCACACATGAACTGACAGACACACAGGCAGGTGCAGCATCACAAAGACCTACTACAACCATAGAAAAACAAAAAAGATACCAACCGTGACCTATAGGAAATGCCAGGAAAACCAAACACATGTGCTATTAGTGTAAACAATACTTGTGTATGGAACATGCAATTGTCATGTGTGAAGATTCCCTTGGGTGTGACAGTTGAAGCAAAGATTGTTTCTGTGGCAGACTTGTGTGTTTAACATTGCAGTTCCCATATTTTATTTTTGATGTTTTTAGGTTTTGTAAGTAGGTACACAGCTGATGTGAACATGTTGATGTCTATTCTAAATGTGCAATACATACTAAGAGTTTAATATTTTATTTTTATGTCCCTGTTAACTACACACTTACGACCCTCTTCACAAAACAGCACTGAGCAGTCAAGTATGTCCTACAGAAAGGCCAGGAAAGCAGAACACGCGTGCTGTCGCTATAAACGATACATGTGTGTGGAATGTGCTGTTGTCCTGCGTGCAGATACCTCAGGTGTAGGTGTGGTCACTGAAGTAAAGATTATTGTTCTTTGTAGAGTGCTAGTGGTATTTTCATTGTAGTTTATGTAAGAATTTATGTTGTTCTTTTTAGGCTTTGCACACCAAAAAAGTCAATGTTGAAAATTTTGATGCTTTTTATAAACAATAAATATTAAAGATTCAATACTTTTATGATTTTTCCTATTAAGTATTCATTGTTTCATATAATAAAACTCATAAAATTAAAATCAATAATCAATAGAAATATTTTAAAGAAATATAAATATAGGTCTGATCAATCCATGTTTCTGTGCCTTTGTGACGAAATTAGGTGTTGTACTCCACAGGCTGCATTTCAAAAATTTAGCAGACCTTAGTGGCGCATGCTGCCATCCCAGCAATCAGGAGGTTGACTGCCACAAGTTCGAGGCCGGCCTCAGCTATATAGTGAGTTCAAGGCTAGCCTGAACTACTGAGCAAGACCCTGTCTCAAAAATAAATAATATACACACATACATACATATATAAATAAATGTTTAAAATTTACAATAAAAAACACAGACATTAATTCCCTTCAAAATATTTTCCCTTTAAACACACGCCTGGGCACTTCTGATGCAGTCTACTTCATTAATGTTTCTAGTTGCAGTTATAACTGCACAATCACGTCCTGAATTGACTCAAATATTTACCTTTCACAACCGCTTTTACCCTGGAGAAAAGCCAGAAGTCGCATGGCACCAGACCGGGTGAACAAAGTGAACGAGGGCACAGCGTGTTTTCACCAGTCTGCCTTTCTGCGGGATGGCACGCAGCAGCAACATTCACCATCTCGTTACCACAGCTTGTAAAGATACTCGTGAAAAAGGACTTTCAGAAAATGGCAAGAACGACAGATAGGTATGCTGAAGGTAAGGAGGTATATTTTGAGGGTGATTAGTGACAACGTATGTTATGTAATAATTTTTAAAAATATAAACATTCACAATGTATTTTGATCAAACCACACATACACGCACACACAGCCTATTCCACGATGAGGAAACTATCCTTACACAAGCTTCCACTTATACAAAAAAAACTGGGTGTGATGGCACATGCTTTTAATCCCAAAATTTGGGAAGATGAGGCAGGAGAATGGCCAGGAGTTAGAGGCCAGCCTGGGCTACACAATGAGCCCAAGACCAGCCTGAACTACATAGTGACTCTGTCTCAAAAAAATAAAGACAACAAAAAGTTGAAAATAAAAAAAAACTAATAAAGGTTTTGTGTTGTCACACCCTAATTGCCCAGTAATAAAAAAATGTTAATACTTTTAATGTGGCCATTAAATAGACCAATTTATGCACAGGAAACTGTCTAATACACTCTCAATGAAAATGTCAAGTTGCAGAATATATAATATGATCTAATTATGTTTTATATTTGTTTGCTGAGGTCACTGTATCAAATACTACAGACTCAGCTGCTGAAGCAGTGGAATTTTGCCTTTTCAATTCTGGAGGCTGGAGGACACCAGTCATGTTGGGTTAGAACCCACCCTAATGACCTCACCCTCACTCAGTTAGGCAGAGATACTCTGAGACACTAGGAGAACTTCAATTTGTGCAGGGAGGGTGGGTAGAGGGCACAGTTCAGCTCACACATTCTTTAAAACCCTGTAGTATATGGAGGACTTTCATTTTCAGTCTGTATTTCTAGACTACTAGAAATTTTATGACAAGCTTAAATTCAAGCAATTCTGTAAAACACTGTCATGGTATTTTTGCAACTGTTTTACAACTGAAAATAGTTCCAAATAAAAATGTTTCTCAATGTCATGTCACCCATGTGGGAGGCTGAAGCAGGAGGATCACTGTGAGTTCAAGGCCAGCATGGACTATGTAATAAGTTCAAGGTCAGGCTGAACTACATAGTAAGACCCTGTCTCAAAAAACAAAAATAAAACAAAATACTTGCAATCCTCTGCCTCGGCTTCCCAAGTCTCCATACATTAAAATTTTGAAAGCTAGTGCCGAATTAGTTGGACAGCACAGTGCTAGGCTTCTCATTTTTATTTTGGTGAAAAAGATGGAAACTTTCACACGCCACAGAAACCTTTCACAGCTGCATTTTCTTAACAACTATGACTTTTCTCACTGAGAAGCTAGGAGTCAGGGTCTAGGGTGGGTCTACACAAGCACCCTCCCTGCGAATTTTTTTTTTCTTTTTTTTGAGACAGGGTTTCACTTCATAATCGAGGCTGGCCTCAAGCTCAAAGAAATCCTCCTGCGTCAGCTTCCTGAGTGCTGGGATTATAGGTGTGTACCACCACACCTGGCTGTTTATCCTTTAAAGTAAACAAGTGGAGATATATAGCTCAATGCAAAGGCGCAATTCCTAGTACCACAAAAAGTAGAAACAAGAGCTTTCAATAATTTAGTTCAGAGCATAAAAAGGGTTCTAAGACCAAAAAGCTTTGGCAGCCACTGCCTTACTCATGTGAAAAATCATAAAATTCTGTAACTGTAAAGTACTGATGAAGTATTATTTCTAATACTGCCTTGCCCTTGTTCAGTGTTTTTAAAAACTTCTATGAGTGTGATGAATCTCCAGCCATAATACGTCTTTGGCCAACAGTCCATCCCGGAGAAACCCCACAAATCGGGTCAGTTTCTCTTTTCCCATGAGCCAGCCCCTGATGAAACACAGGAACTCGGGCTGGGGAGAGGAAACCCGCAGCCGCGCTGCACCCCTTGCAGCACGAAGGGGCCCCTTCCCAGAGAAAGCCTGCCAAGTGCTGCACAGGAAAACATCCAGCAGCCAAAGGCCCGGCTGCACAGAAACTGCTTCCATGGAAGCCAAGATCTATTTTCATTGGGTAACACAACCCCACACAACTACCTTCCCTTCCTCACAAGGTACCGAGGGCTAAGATAGAAAGGAATTACTGAACAGGAGAAGCTGCTCCGGAATGAATCCCACACCAAAGTCACATAAATCACTAAATAAGACGTTAGTGGGGAAGGAGAGCTTTGCTGAAAAGTGCTTTGAAAAAGTTTGAACTGGCCTAGAAGAGGGCACATTAATAGCGAAAAAGGAACCATGCACGCTGTCCTAATTTGCTAGTATTTTCAATCACCTAACAATTTGGAGCACCTACCCTAGGGGTCATGAATCACGGTAAGGCACTGTGTTGACCCAGGCAGTTGTGAAAAGGATGGGGCTTTGCAACCTACCTGCTTGGACATGGACCCTTAGAAGGAAATCGGGACATGTTCCCATATCAATTGATTATGACAGCCCACTGCGTTACACCACGTGAGGCTCTTATGCTCATGCATCGAAGGCTTGCTCCCCAGCTGACGGCACTGTGGGAGCTGGAACCTGTGGCAGGGAAGTCCCTGGGACACTGACCCTCCCTCCCTCATTGGTTTCCTGGCTGCTCCAAGGTGAGCAGCTCTCACTCCTGCCATGATGCTCTGCCTCACAACAGGTCCAACAACAGGGCCAAGTGCCATGGGTTGAAACTTCTAGTGAGTAAGTCTTCTTCCTTTCAGGCTGATTTTTCTCAGCTCTTTTCTGGGCAATGGAAATCCAGCATGGAGTCTTCTGATCATTCACACCAGCTTTATCCTAAAATCATGCACTGTATGCAATTGGGGTGGTAAGAACTATCAAGCAACTTGGTATTTTAAAAGAAGAATCTCAGCAAAGTTAAAGAGAAATGAAACAACACAGAATCAAATAAAACATGTAAATCACATTGAAACTTCCAGATGTGTACATAAAAATACCTAAACTGAGTTTCCTACAGGACTACATAGTGTCATGCTTTTACAAAAAATATGCTACTGTCAAGTCTTACATAACCAGTTTTGCCAGAAACAAACACTGACTGGCAGAGAGGGGTGAGCTTCTGAGAAATCAGCATGAGAACTCTTCTCCCAACAATCACAGGAAAAAGTATTGGTGCACTGCTCCCATCCCGCAAATGTTAATGCTGGGTTTATTTACAATCTCTATTTTTGTCAGCACCGACTGTAAAATGCTGACAGCATAGCTTCTTTACAGTTGAAACCAAAAGGGAGGAATGGAAAGGAGAAACTCCAGGATTATAGCAAGGTGAGAACGCAACAGGAGGCAGTACCATTAACAGCAGAACTGTTACAACTCAACATTCCTCTCCAAATGGATGACTGGGCTGGAAATAAAACTCCCCAGACTTCTTTTTCAGTATTTCAGGAATATCAATTGAAGTTTGGCGGAGGGGGGTGTGTGTGTGTGTGTGTGTGTGTGCGCGTTTTTCTTTAGGAAAAAAATAAATTTAAATTTTAACATTAGAAACTTTTTTGTATATTTACTGTCCAAGCTCCTTAACATTACAAATAAATTGTCCATACCATGTAGCTGTGGATGGGTCTTCTACATGGCATACACTTCCTCAGAAAACAGCAAAAATGAATCAAAATAAACTCACAGTAAATGACAAGTGCAGATAGGGGCATCACATTTCAGTGTGGTCTGACATGTACATGGTTTAAGGTGGGCCCGCCTTGCAAACATCACAGGTGTACGTAATTTTCTTATAAAACAAATCAACACACTTTTTCCAAAAAAAGTTTAAAGTTGTACCACAGGGGTTGCTTGAAATGTGAAACTATGTGGCAGCAAGCAAGTTTTTCCAGGTTAACTTTTTAACCTTGCTGAAAAGTTGTCAACTTCAGAGAACCTCAGGGGTACCAACTCTAGTATAAACAAGGCAGTATTTAGAAACTAGACATCATTATGTTCTACTGCCAGTAAAAATGGTTTAATTTAGCTCAAGCTAAAATGATGGAGATGGGGAGGAGGGATGGCCAGCAGTCTATGAGCTCTAAACTTCTGTACTTACTAAACGGTGACATGCTTAAGGATTCTCCATAACGTTTATTTCCAGAAAACAGTAATGAAGAACTATGCTTTAGGATTCATACTTATTTTCATATATACATGTTACATTTACAAATTTCAAAGTAAAGTTTTCCTGAAGTATTACCTCAATGCAATATTTTCTTATAAAACACAGTTGTCACATGTTTCTCCCTCTTTTTGGTGGGGGACAGTGGGCAGTACTGGACACTGAACCTAAAAGTCTCTTGTATGCTAAGCAAGTGCTCTACTCCCAATGCTTTTTGAGATAAGGCCCAAGTTGCCCAGGCAGGCCTCAACTTGTGATCTTCCTGCCTCAGCCTCCAACATTGCTGGGATTGACTACAGGTGTATGCCACCTGTAACACTTGTTAACTGACCAATTCTTCTTGAAAGGGGAGTACTGATCTGATTCTTTTAGTCACTATAGATGGTTTGGATTAGGAACTGATTTCAAAGGAAAAGTTAGCATTAATGTTTTATTGTTGTGTTGATCTGTCACAGCTAACATTTTAGGACTGAGAGGAATTATGAAACTTAATGAGAAAACAAATGTAACTTAATAAAATTAAACCAGCATCATTAGACGTCTTCCTCTGGATCAGCGATAAGCCACCTGTTCATCTGACATTTTATCACAATCATCAGTTTTTCTGCTTTAAAGCACTAGAGAGCATTTGTTCTAAATACAATGGTTTACTCCTCTGAACACAATTATTCTCAAGACAAAACATCAGAAACAAATTCTTCCCACCTACTCTCAGTGTCCTGATAAAGTTGTTCCACTTGCTTTCTTCCGTACTTTACTTCTTATGGCAGTTTTCCCTCAAACATCAAAATCTGAACTATGACAAAGAGCAAAACATCTAAAGCACAGTACAAATACACAAGGATATAAGAAGGAAGTTGAAAACAAACAAAACACCATATTG
The DNA here is from genome assembly GCA_004027455.1 of Hydrochoerus hydrochaeris. Lineage (NCBI taxonomy): Eukaryota > Metazoa > Chordata > Mammalia > Rodentia > Hydrochaeridae > Hydrochoerus > Hydrochoerus hydrochaeris. Next base: position 19,189 of record PVLA01013339.1, read on the forward strand.
CAGTGTCTGCAGATATGCCGTGACCTGACAAAGTTCCAACTCCTCACCCTCTGCCATTATAGATCTGTGATCATGTTTTTGTATTTACTTTTTTCCTTTTTGCCTTTTGATGCCTGATCTAAGAACTAGGAAAAATGTGGTATCTATGACTTTAAGTCCTAATTTTATCTTAAAATATCTTAATCAAAATTGCTTTTAATGATCCAGAATAGACAATACAAATGAAAAGATTATCAAGCAAGTGATGTTTTTTAAATCATGAGTAACTTTTAACATGAAAATCTAAAAATCAAATTTTAACTCACCTCATTATAAAGCTAAATTGTTTTGTATCTTAGAATGCTATTACCAGAAGTACTCTAAAGTACTACTCTCGCTATAAATAGAGAGATTGGGATATAAAGAGTTTTTAATAAGCTACTACCACCTAGTATCTTTTTCACACAAACACCAGTGCAAACTATTTAAAAATACTAATTCTGAAATGAGATTATATAATTAAATGTCTCCATTAAGAGTAGACTAGAAACAACTAGGAGTACATGTGGTCGATGAAATCAAACATAACTTTCTATCCTTTGTTTTTAAAATTATACTTTCAGAATTGCTCCCATTTGATTTGATCTTGGCTAGTTGCTGAACACATTTTGTCCATAAGCTATCAGAGACTGGTGCTACATCCACTGTGTCCTGTATCTCCTTTATTATTACCCCATGGCCCTCTTTCTCCTATTTTGCTTCATGCAGCACCAAACAAACTTACATTTTTTCCTAATAAAAAATAAATACATAAAGAAAACACTGTCAGGCATATAGTCATAAGATTTCAATTTCTTCAAACATAAGTATGGGTATATTTATTCTCTCAAATGCATACAAGACAATAATTACACAACAACAAATCTTTTGTTCAACAATGATTTGAATCATAAGCATTTGAAATTTACATAATTTCACATCAAGACCCCTGTATTTTTAAATACATTAAGTAAAAAAGCTCCCAAATACCCAATTTTTATATTATTTATCCCTCTATACATCCAAACTTTAAAAAGTTACAAACTGAACATTATACAGAACATATAAATCATGTTTAAAAACTTGAGGTTTTAAAATCACTGCTCCCCCAATATGATCCCAAAATTTCTCCTGACAAGCACAGTCATAGGTGGTAAAGTAAACAGAGGAGGAAAAAGAAAGAGACAGACACAAGTTTGCTGTCTTAGTATTTTACTAAGCCTGTCAGTTAAAAACGGTGACGTCATGAGAAATAACAGCTTAGGTTTAACATGAGGAACGAAGTTTGCCTCAGTTTGAGACATGCATTTCAAGTATTTTCCTATTTGATCTGAGCTCACTGCAGCAAACTGATTCCAAAAGGGAATAATTATTTTCTTCCATACATTCGCTCAATGTCCGCCTGGTAATGTGTTTTAAGTTCTTTGCGTTTCAACTTGAAGGCATCTGTCACCAGACCAGTTTCAGGGGTCCATGGTTCAGGACTCAAACGAATTTTTACCGGAATTTCAAATTTTTCAAGACTTGCTGAGATGATTTTAAAAAAAAAATGCATAAGGCATTAAAAATGTGCAATTAAAAGTTCTTAACAAATAGTACAACTTCCACAGTGGAACAGAAAGCAAAATGCACAGTTAATGAAGCCTATGAATCTCAATTCTAATATATCCCTCAAAACTACTAGTATAAATTTAAAAGGAAAAACAAAGTGCAAGAACTAGATTAGCAAAAAAAAAAAAAAAAAAAACAACTTCTTATCAACAGGAAAATGAGTAAAATAAATTATAGTACAGTCATAAAATGGCTATAGGTATCAGTAATAATGACCTGTATTTACATGGGCATCCAATCTATCAACAGGTGAAGAAAAAGGCAAATTGAAGTACAAGGCTGGGTACTAGAACATCCAGATTTTCTGGGTGAAAGAAAACCTACCAAGCATAAAACATGCACCTATAGGACTGGGATCGGAAGAAAGGAAAGGGAGAATTTCACTTTACAAAGAATAATTCTTTTAAAAATTAAAAAATAAAAGCTTGAAGAGAACTTTGTTACTGAGCCAGGAGGGCCACTGTGGAGACTGAATGCTCACAACTATACTCCTAACACACTCTCATAGCTAGTGGGTTTGTAACAGAAGACAAGTGAGAGAAGGAAAGAGCCATATCAGAGGGAGGTTAAGAGGGAGATGCAGTTTTGAAGAACCATGTACTTCAATAAGATTGACATATTTGGGGCTGGGGATTTAGCCTTGCAAGCGTGCGGTACCGATTTTTAAAAAAAAAAGATACATTTTTGAAGAATCACTCAACATGCATTTACCAAAAAAAAAAAAAAATGACTTGTCTAAAGAGTTTTACTAAACAGTCTTAGAAAAGTACAAAAGAAAAGAGAATAGTTTCCTCTCTCAAGTGGCAAGCACTGCAACAAATGGGAAAATGTAAACACCCATAATTACATACAAATGAAATACAAATGAAATGTGCTACTGGGGAGCAACATAAGCAAATGATAGAATAGCAAAGACCAGTTCTTACTCTTCCACTGGAGACATGGATTTAACAATAATAGATAGATGCATGTATTGTCTATGTGAGAAATTCAGAAGCCAGTAAAGAGGTTCCTGCACCCCAGGCAGGCGTAGCACTACACACACCAAAGTCGGCGGTGCGGGGGGAGGGGGTAGAAAGAGCAGGGAGCATTCACTTGGCAGAACTCTTCTCTTCAGCACAGTACAGAAGAGAGATGTTCCTTTCAGCATGTGACACAGAGCTGGTTTCTCTCTACTGGAATCAGAGCACTAACAGGAACAAGGCACCAAGCTGGGCCTGTCAAGAAGAAAGGTGATCAACATTCACAGTGTCACAGACACACCCCAGGGAGAGCTCTAAGTAAAAACCAGCAACACTCCTCCACTAGACTCCAAATCCAGAAGACGCACCCCTAGAAGAGGCACAGATGGCTGTTAAATGTCTAGCAGGGTTGATTAGAGACAAGTCTTCCCAGCACAAAATCAGACTGCAAACATCAAGAAAAGCAGCTGATTTTTCAGATACCAAAGTCTCAACAATAAGTGATTCAAAGAAACACCAAAATGTGGCCTATCTGGCCTACAAGACCAATTAAATCCCTATAACCCACCCCCAAAGAAACAAACATGTATATTTACTGGATAAAGAACTCAACTGTGATAAAAAAATGTTCAGTGAATTAAAGGTAAGCACAAATAACTAAAGGAAAATCAAGAGAGAGAAAAGAAAAAGAAATCATAAGATTTCTTAGCAGAAAAGCTTGCAAATTAGGAAAGAATGGGATGACATAGCCAAATTACTTAGAAAGAAAGTGGAGGGGGAGGAAGAGAAGGGGGAGGAGGAGACAACAACAACCACTGCCAACAAAGAATAATATACATGGCAAACCTATGCTTCAGAACTGAAGAAAGAGGCAAGACTTTCTTGGATAAAAATTAAAACCTTTTGTGATTCAAAAAACATCATTAAGAAAGTAAAAAGTGCACAAAGTGGGAGAATGTATTTGCAAACCATAACCTGATCACAAATTTATGTGTAAAATATATTTAGAACACATAGAAATCAATACTAAGAAGACAAAAATATGCAAGGGCCAATTAGTACATTAAAACATTAGCCATCAGAGAAAGGCCAAACAAACCACAAGATAAAACTTAGGCTAGACTCAAAAGGCCAAAGAGTAACAAATACTCCTAATGCCAGTGGGGAATGTAAGGCAGGGCTAATGTTCTGGAAAATTATTTGGACACTAGGGACTAAACACTAGGGAAAAAATCTTTTGGAAGGTAGTCTGCCTACTCTTCAAAGGGCTAATATAAAGTTAACCTGTATCACTTCAATTCTGCTCTTTAGGAATCCATCCGAGAGAAAATAAATGCATGTCCACACAAAAGCCTACATGAATGTTTGTAGCAGTACTACTCATAACCACCAAAAATGAAAACTACTGTCCACTGGCTAACGTATGGATAAGCAAAACATGGCAGATGTCCAGAGTGGAGCTGGCAGTAAAAGGGAATGAGGTATTGTAATAGGCTACAACATGGATGAACTCTAAAAACACCATGCTATGTGAAAGAAGCCAGTCACAAAGTCATACATTATATGATTCCATGTATCTAAGATCTCCACAACAGGCAAATTTATAGATAGAAAATTACTCAGTAGTTTTTAAGAGAAAAAGGATTTGGAGGATCAAGGAGAATGACTGATAAACCTGCTGCGGAGTCTGTTTCTGGGATGATGACAATACTGTAACACGGATAGAGTCTGGTGAATGCAGTATACTAACAGCTATGAAACTGTACATACTAAATGAGTATGTTGTATGCATGTCAATTATATCTCAATAAAGCTGTTAAGTATGAAAAAGCAAAATCTGTATTATGCTTAATTTTCAAAGTTTCAATATTTATCTTATTTAGAAATCATGTAGATTTTTAGAGAATATTTATTAATTAATTAAATTTAGCAACCAAGATTTCAGGGTACCTAAAAATATCAGGAACTACCTTCAAGGTGATACACTCCAAAACAAAATCACAGTTGAAATAAAAAGGCCAGAATAATGCCTCCATTTGATTAAATGGAAATTTACATTTTTCACAATCTATATCCAAGTAGAATAAAACTATATGTTTGTATTATACCTACTGCTGAACTAAAAAAAAGAACCAGTTATTTTTATTAAGCCAACTGCAGTGTTGAACGAACAAAAAAAAAAAAAAAGCAGCAGCAATAGGACATAAGAGAACAGCACATTACCAGCAAATTAACAATATATAAAATTCCAAAAAGACACCTGGACCTTTCTCTGAGGGGTAATGTGCCCAGAAAACTGAGCAGGGCCTTGAAGGTCAGCTAAGTGGAGAAAGGGCCAACTCAGAAAACAGGTTGGAAAGGTCATGAGGACAATCCAGACACGCACACGGGTTTGAACCAAGGGAATGGAGGATCTGCATGCCCCCGAGGGACTTGCATGGGAGATGGATGAGGGTGAAAATGGCAGAAATGGTCTCTGAACTGGAAATGCCACATCCCAAGCCTTGTAACAAGCTACACAGAGGTTAGGTCCTGTCTTACTGTCCCGCTTCTCAGAATCGGTTTCACAGAATACTCACCTGAGACAGCAGCCTCAGAAAGCACTTTAAGGACCTCGTTTTCCATTTCACTACTGTTACACAGCTCCTCCCAAGTCCCTTCAAGTCCTTTCTTTCGAGCTAGTTCTGTTAGTTCCTTTTGATTTGGCACAACAAATCCAATAACGTAAGAATGGTAACTGAAATACATGAAGGATAACTTAGCCAAGGGACAGAATATCACATCCTCTTAAAAAGTCATTGATTATCCTGACGTTCAATAAGGAACTACTATTTTTTTTTTAATGCATGTGCCACACTTGGTCCTGAAATACTTATTTCACGCAACATCCAGTTTTACTTGATTATATCACAGCCTAGAGCTTTGGCAGAATTCAATGGTGCTAAAATAAACTTCCATCTGACCAGGACAAATTTCAAGTATGTGTAACAACTATGAATACCACCATGTATATATTTTTAAAAGAAAATTACGAATATTTAGTCACTGAAAAAAAAAATCAAGAAATCACAGATGGCAACAGGTTAAGAAAAAATAAAATCTAATTTAAATCAAGTAGTGTTATCTAAAGAAACTTGGCAGCAAACCAAAATAACATGTTATATCCTTTGTCTTTGGATACTGTGAGAATCTGTATTGACATAGGACCTTTGAGTACACCCAGAAGCAGACATTTTTCTGAAGATCATAAAATTTTAACCTGAAGAAATGACAATAACAATAGGAAGAGAAGGATAGGATTATTTTGAAAGTAAAATGCAGATCTGTAGCACCATTAAAGGAAACACTAAATGGCTTTTTAAAGAGCAGTATCATTCATAAATCAATGTACAGGTAATATCTATGCAAATATTTCAAAATATAAAAAGTTCTAAAATCTAAAACATGTCTCTAAGGGATTTAACCTGAAGTTCATCTTTAACTTGGGCTATACCTCAAAGTCTGATTCTAAATTGCTTTTTTCATACTTGATTTTATCTTCACATAAGTATCAACTGTGTAGAGAGATTGCTGCACTTACCAACAAAATATCCAATTATTATCACTGAAGTAGAATTAATTAGAGCAATACTGTTATGGAAAATGTAATCAGAAATTGTAACACATTTCCCAAAACTGGAGTTCTAGGATTTTAGCTCTGATTTCCCCTTTTCAGCGGCCTATATCATCATGGGCTGTGGTATTATGGGGTGTAGCTGCAACTTAGTATCATTTCAGGTGGGCTTCCCAGCCCTTCCCCCAGGCCCCAGCAGGTAAAGGCTGAAGGCAAGGTAGCAGGTGCTGAAGGCAAGGCAGTAGGCACTGAACGGCAAATGGCTCCCTGAAGCTTCTCTAGTCTACTGTTCTGTGAGCCTTCCTTGTACAGAAGGACAGTTAGCCAGCAAGAGAGATTTTATTTCCAGTTCTCTACCACAACGGACATATAAAGAGAGATGTAATAAAGCAGAAGACAGACACAGAAAATGACAGGAAGTACCTAAGGAAAAGAATCACCTATTGGCTATAAGGAGGAAGACGCTGTTCCCAGACATCACAGAAAAGGAAGCATCTTTAGAATATTTAGAGGCTCACACAAGGTGGAACCCAATGTGAAAAGCGCAAATAGCATGAACTCCACTTTCTTACCTGTTTGCATATGCACAAATGTTATCTACCAGCGGGAGATTCTTCAGAGCTGCCTCTACTTTCCCCAGAGAAACATACTCTCCAGCCTGCAGCTTCACAAGGTCCTTCTTCCGATCTGTGCAAAATAAAGGCAGGGAGAAGGAAACACTGAGAATATTAACAACACCCCAGTACATGTAAACACTGGCCATATACTAACTAAGTGACTTAAAACTTTGCTAACTTACCCATAAACTGCTACATTAAAATTAAAAATACATAATAAAATTAGGTCCTGAGTTTTGCTTCAGGCATATTCTGCTCCACACATGTGTTTATGGTATCTATCCATTAACACCAGGCAGGTGAAGATGTGCAACAGATTACTGCACCCAGTGCGGCAGCATTGCGTGCTAAGACTCTCCAACCCGTGGCTCAGAACAATTCCTGCAGGTGAGCCCTGAGCTGAGTTTCAAGGGAAGAGTGAAAGGCACCCAGAAGGGACAGCACCAGCAAAGGCCAGCTTGCACGACTGCTTAAAGGACAAGGGAAACAAATGAAGTAAGTGAGGAAGTGTGTGATGGTCTTGTAACAGAGGCACTTGAAACCGAGCTCCTAGCAGATATGAACCACCGAACAATGTCCCGTCTCCTCAGGCAGAGTGTTACGTACTATCTCCAGCATTGGCAGGGTAGGTGATATTTTGAGCAGCATTCTTGTTTGCATGAGACATACTCATAGTATTTGCTTTACATTGACTATTTTTGCATACTTTTTTAAATTTAAAATTGTGTATTTGCCTTTGGTGTTTGTTTCTAGTGAAATCTAATAAGTTTTGTTTATATTCTTTTATTAATTCATGTTTATGAAAACCTGTAATTTTGTGCTATAATCTCTAAAAACTTATCATAGGTATATTAGATATAATTTTTATGTTTTTCCAAACTCAGTGATTTTTTTGCAATACAAAATGCATACATTTGGGCACCAAGACTGAGTAGGAAGTGCCAAAAGATCTACAAAAAAAAAAACCTGAAAAGGGGACAAACACGTCAGTGTATCAAGGCAGAAATGTCTGAGTTATGCAATGAAAAGAGAAAAAAAATGTCGCTTTATTGTCAACTACTCATACTACAGAGAAGACAGAACTTAAAAGAAACTAAAAAATTTCCAATATTGGTCAATGATCGTAATTCTAGGAGTGGTATTGACAGAATTGACCACCTAACAAGCCAATCTGTAAATCAATCAGGAAAAAAATATTATTATAAAATGTTTACAAACTTCTGGGCCTATCAATACGGGACTTGTTATTTACTCAAAACAAGGGATTCAAAAAGTCATTTATAGCTCATATTAGGTCTAACAGTCCCTAAATAACTGAAAAATACGGGTGAGTGAAACACCAACCAGGACGTCTATCAACATCTTCTCCATTACATATAGCGGGGAGACACTTTATTGAAATTATACCACCCGCAGAAAAAAAGGAAAGGACAATACAACAGTGTAAAGTGTACTGATCAAAGAAAGACAATAATGTAAAAGGAATCTGAAAAGAAACTGGATACTACTACCCAGACCATAAAGCTGCAGGGTAGAGCAAGTGTTTTAAGACATGCCATACACAGAAAAATAACTGGATGAACCAGGTAAAATTGTCATTTCCATGTTTCTTACCGTATTAGCTTATAAAAAATAATGAAAAAATATGCAATTTTTGGTCATCCTATAGTTAAGTTCTTGGACTGGTAAGGGATTAGAAAGCGTTCTGGCAAGATCAGTAGTTAGTATCACACTGTGGCGGTGAGAAAGGTTAGGAAAGCACGGTAACAGGACTTTTTTTTTTTTTTTACTGGGGATCGAACTTAAGACCTAGCATTTGCCAGGTAGGCACTTAAACTGCTGAGCTAAATCCCTGGCCCAACAGGACTTCCCTTGCAACAGTGTGGATGAGATGCAGATCTAACCTACAAACAAAGAGGCCAGAGCAAGAAAGAACATGACCTTAAGGCCTACCTCATAAGCTAAATCAGTGGGGTGTGGGACAGACTTGGGAGCTGACTCTAGGGAAGAGCATTACATCTCCTCCGAGGTGTCCAGTTAGCATGGTGGAATACAGCTGCTATTAACTGAAAAGAGGCCTTCAGAGAAGAAACCAAGGAAGGTTATAAGGTTATTTCTTTGTCCCTATGGGTTATAACATTTGAGTTGCCAGGTTTTTCTTTGTTTGCTTAGGCAAGGCAAAGGGTGAATTCAGACAGAAGAGCCCACAGAATAACTTATGTCAAGCAATTCAAAACATGACCATTCCCTGCCTGAACAAGAAAGAAGGATAAGGTGACTTAACAGTAATTAAAAGTAACACTGTTGGTAAATACCTGTTAGCATCTCTTAATACGTCAAACCTCATAAATTCCTTGTTAAAAGTTTCTGTGTTCCAGCAAAGACACAAGAGACCACACTAAGATTACACAGAGACAAAATCTTACTTTACTACACAGCTTCTCTAAAAGTCATCTGAGGATCACTCCCTTAAAAAAAGCTTCAATGACTCACCAATAATCTTCAAACAGCCATCAGGGTCAAACTCTCCAATATCTCCAGTACAGAGCCACCTTTGCCCATTTTCATCTTCAAAGAAGTCAGCTTTTGTTTTTGCTTCATTTTTGTAGTATCCCATGGTCACATTTTGGCCACCAATAAGAATTTCTCCCCTAGGGTGTGGTTTATCAGTATTAAAGTATCCACCTAATAAACACAATAATTTAGAGTTAATTCACTACTTTTGTCACTATATGTTTACCACAGGAATTTCAAAACTATTAGTTAGTAAATAGAGCTCTTATTTAACCCCATTACAGCTTCCCAAAGGAAACAAGGCAGACATTAACTGATCAAAATTTATCAACATAAAACAAGCACAAAATTTTACTTAACCTCAAGTTATTTATCTTTTTCAGCTGCTATTTCATCTACTATGGAAAAGTATTACAACTACAACATGGGCAAATTTTTTTTACTTTTCTGTAGTCTTAAATATTATGCTCATAAAATGATAAAGTATTAAGTTAAACAGTATATAACAGAACCAATCAGTATAAAATCAAATTACCACACATGTAGAAGATTTACTTTCACAATTTTAGATTGACTCCAAGCTTAAATTTATTGGACATTCTCACTAACTGTGGCTAAAAACAGTTGAACTATTTTATTTTATTTTAGGGGATGGGTACACCAGGGATCAAAATCACAACCTCATGCTTGCCAGGCAGGCAACTTATGCCACTGAGCTAAATCCCCGACCCTAAAAACAGTTGAAAATTACTTTAGAGACTTAGACTCTTTAATCTGTAGATAGGAAAAGTACACCCCAATAAATCACAGATAATCTATATATATTATGCTTACATTTTTAATAAGTAACTTACATTTCACATTGCCATGAGCCACAAACCTTTTTGAAAGTACAGTAAAAATTTCCCAATGATAATTCTAGGTTAAAACCCTCAGAGAAAGAAAATTTAGAAAGAAAGAAAGAATGAATCTTTATGGAAAAAAATTATGATTGTGCTTTTACAAAATCAAGTTACCACTCTTAATTATTAATGCTATTTATGTAAGCACATTTATTAAGCTTCTGCCTAATTCTTATATTTATATAGTAAAAAAAGTAAAATTAAAAATTTATTAATTCTTCAGAACCATTTTTGAAACATAATACAAATGCATCCACACAGCTCTAGATAATATATTTCATAAAGAACAAAAATCAGCACTTATGACTTAAAATAAGAAAAATAAAATAGACTTCTATTTTAAAGTCTAATCTTATAAAATACTCTGCAGCTGACATAGATTCTCACCTTCCTCCCAGTTCTTTAATTTGATTTCACAGCAAACTAATGGTGCTCCGACTCTGCCAGTGTTGTAGTCCCACACTAAGATACAAAGGGGAAAATACATACTTGAAAACAGTAGTTAAATTGCTTTATTTTTCTAAATTATTAAAAATGATAATTTACCCCATGCTTAAATAACACCATAGAATCTTTAAAAAGCACAAGTCACAAACTGGTAAAACAAGCCACACGATCTGCACACATACACTGTTCACCTTACGGAGTCTTTTTCTTTTTTTAAACATGAATTAGTTACTACCATTTTTTAAAAATCAAGAAATGTTTAAACAGAAGTATAAAATCTACTGCAAAAAGAGGCCCACGTCAGGCACAGCAGAAACTGACAGCCCTGTGTGAGGGGCCTGCCTGCTCGTGGCCCCTCCCCAGGACCCTGACCCATCAGGCGTCCTACGGCAGAGCCCAGCTCGTCTGCTGAAGTAGCTGCTGGCTTGTGAGCTTGTACTGCACCTTAAGGAATGAGCAGCATAATGGTTTACACCTGTTCCACTTTTTACAGGCCTTAGAGCCCTGAAGAACCAAATTTCCATCCACTCCCATCTATCAGTATTCCAGAGTAAGACCTGCCTCCCTCACACCAGCCTAGGTTATCACGGCCCACTTAAAGTTACACAGAATAGCTCAGGCAGGCTGAAGAAGAGACCAACAGCTGCCAAGAATCAGGGAGATTGGACCCCCTGACTAGGAATGACAAGATCATTTCTTCCCAAGATCATTCAAATGTAAGAGAAAAAGCTGATAATTAATAAAGACTGACAATTATAACATAAAGTGTTACTAACTAGTTTGATTCTTAAAAACAGAAGAAATTAAGGATCTGCAAAAGAAACTACATATGTACCTGTGATTGCTTATTTCCTGCAAATAAGATAAATAATTTCCAAAACTATATAGAGAACATAACTGAAAAGCAGGAAGATAATAAAATAACACAAAATAAGTCTGGCTGGGCATGGTAGCACCCACATTACCCTGAATTACACAGCAAGATCATGTCTCAAAAACAAAACAAAAAATAAATTTTTAAAAAACAAATTTGATCTAAGAACAGTATAAAGAGGCACTCAAGATAATTGGGAGAGACTGCTCACTATTTAAATGCTCAGTATTCATCAGCTGCCATCTAGCAAATACAAAGAGAGGCATAGTTTTTTCTGCGATAGTACTGGGAAGCAAAGTAACTTGTCTTCTGTGAAAGGAACACATACACTTACAGAACAGCCAATAAATATTTCTGAATCTAAGCCTTAATTCACTTAACATCAAAGGGAAAACAATTTTTCTACATAAAAAGAAATTTAATAATTGGTGTGAGAAAGTAAATGTATATAACACAAGCAATGCTTGTTACTAAGGCTTCTTTTCCAGAATATCAATTGTTAATATTACATAACATAAAGTCTAACATGAAAATTTCTAGGTACATCTAATGGATTCTAAAATTGGTTATCAATAATCATAGCTCCTGGAGTTTACCACCACTCTGCTACACAAAAACCTAAGCTACACTTCTCCGACATGTTTTCAGAACACAACTCATAGCCAAGAAGCTAAGACTACGCCAGAAGCAGCAGCCCATGGACCCTCCAAATTGGGCACTTCCTGGGCGGCACTAACCTTCCGTGATTGTTCCAGCCCCTGTGGATTCAGTGAGTCCGTAGCCCTGACCCACGGGGCAGCAGAAACAGATGTTCATGAACCTCTGTGTGGTCGCAGAGAGCGGAGCGCCACCACACAGTAAAAGACGAATGTTCCCCCCTAGCAAGCTTCGCACTTTCCGGAAAACAAAGCTAAAAACATAAAATTCAGAGAATCACAGGATTTTAAAGCTAAATGGAATATTCCAAATCTTTCAACTAATCTCAATTTTGTCAGAAAAATTTGTGATTAAGTAACCCACCCAAGGCCACATTGCAAATTCATGAACTTCTCCTAGCTCCTTGTTTACACTTGAAATTTTAATAGTGAGCAATATAGTTTCCCTCACTTTTTATTTGTGTAGCATTGAGGAGGACCCTGGGAAACCTTGTGCCTTGTGCCTGCTAGGCAAGTGCCATACCACTGAGCTACACCCCAGTCCCTCCAAGTCTGGGTCTTGCAAAAGTTCCCCAGGTGGCCCTTGAACTTGTGACTCTCTTGCTTCACCCTCTCAAGTAGCTAAGATTACAAGTGTGCATCACAACACCTAAGTGGCTTATTTTTAAAAACTTCTAATATTTGAATTCAACATTGATTCAAAAATTAACATTTGAATTCAATATTGCCAGATTTAGTTCTGTATAGTAATGGAAATCCCTTGTTTGTGATCAGCAATTCATTTTACATCACTATATATATACACAGATAAAAGTACTATAAATCATTATATATAGTACAAAATTATATTAATACTGAACAGTCTTGTATCTTTAGAAAATTCATTTAAGGCAAATTAATTTTTTATTTAATCACTGTATTAACAGATGTGTGCACTGATTTGTAGTCAACAATCTGACCTTAAAATTTCACTAACTCAAGTTTGAAGTGTTTACTGTCTTTTTAAAAAATTCTAGCAAATTATCTGGCAGGAATTTTAAAAAGAAAACCATTCAAACATCTAGTTCATATATTCCAAAAAACATACCAATCAAAAAATTTCTCTATCTCAACCAAAAAAAGGAAGAGGGACATAGCTCAATGGTAGAGTGTTACCCCACAACTCAAGCGCTGGAAACAAACAAATCTTTGAGAAAGGTGAAGACTAAGTGGCAGTCATTTTTAAAAATTACATTAACAGACTTTCCATAGCAACTTCTATATCTTGCTAAAGATAGATGAGGCAGGAAAACAACTTAAAAAGTTCTAGATAGTGTGAAACATCTGAAAACTATCTTTAATTCCCATACAAATAATCTGAGGGCCATGATTTCATTTTCTAGTTCTAAATTATTTAATAACAAAATCACAATTCCACTTACTCTACTAACATTATATAAATACAAGCTAGGATAAATTAGTTACAACTTTAAGCATAACATATTTAATCATGCATGTTACTTTATATTCATGTTGAAGGAATTTTAAAAGAGCTTTTTACAAAAATGATAAAATCATCTAATTCTTCTTAGAAGACACAGCACAATACTATAAAATTAGAAATGAAAATTTTCAAATCCCTATGCAGGATGGATTTTTAACTTGCCCTCACTAGCTTAAACCACTGACAGCACATGCACGATTGTCCCCATGGTGTCTTGTACCACTAGTAGTATGAATGGATCTATACTGGAATTTTTACTAATAAAATTGGTAAAAAGGCTCCTGATGGGACAGTCATGCACATACCACCAATGGCTCAAACCATCTGGCAGCAAGACATACAGCCTCATCATGAATGTGTAAAAAGAGTCCCTTTGACATTGAAAATGTATTTATCCTATGTAACTATCTCACTTTATTGGGCTGCTAATGTTACCTAAATCATTCAGTAATCAAGGGGAGAGGGGCAGAGAAAAGGCTGGCACACAAGCCATTACTTACCGGTCACACAGTGGGGTACTACGGCCTTTTGAAATTTGTTCCATTTTATAATTATAGGCCAGAATAAACAAATTCCTTTGAAAACTACTCATTTCATTCACTTTACTCATGACATTTTTGTAGATCCGATCCATGATTTCCTAGATGTATAAAAATGAGTCATTATAATAACTGCCTTAAGTATTTAAATCTTAATATCCATTTAACATTTATGTCAATATTAAGGCATTCTTAAAGATATAGTTGACCAGGACCACTTTATCAACAGAGCCACAATCACTGTGATTTAAAAATGGAACTGCTATAAAAAAATAATTTTAACAGCAGAAACGTATCTAGGTACACAAAAAAATCTAGGTACACATGTACAAGAAAAATAGAAATGCTTATGACAGGAATATACAATTATGATTATTTATACTGCTTTGAAATACTTTTTTTAAAAATCTTCTCATTTCATCTTATAAAGATACTTTATAAAGATACTTTCCTCACAAGAGGGTCACGGCAATTTGGTTCTTGGCTTGTCTTTTAATGCTGTAACCAGCAGACAACTGCCCCTGTCAGTATTTTGTTTTTTGTGCTAGGTCTGTTACTAAGTATTATACTTCAATGACAAAAGACTTTTTCCTCAACAATTTTAAGTTGTATTAATTTCTCAGTGAACTACTGATTTAAAGAAGGACATTACTTAAGAAACAACAATCATATATCCATGTGAGCATTCTGGTACCAACAATCACTCCCACTCCTTCCCCTGCTGTCCCACTGCTGTTATGTCATTCCCAGACCCTCCCGTCTCATGTTAGGATGCCAGTCATTTTCAGGTCATTCAAAGCTGACAGTCTCCCAGTCACCCACTTTGGTGATCAGGACAGACTTCCCCTGAGAACTCAGGAGGCAATTTTATAATCTGTGTAGAAGAAAGTTATCTCAAACTTTCTTCTTATCTCCTGCTGGGCTTCAAGTTTCTTCTCATCAGCAAACAAATACTGCATCATGAAAATGATTTTAACAAGAAGCTGTTTAGAGAAAGGGGCTAATACTATAGGAAAGTTAAAATTCAATTGAGTGTTAATAAAAAGACAAAGCAAGAATGAATAAACCCTGTAAAGCTTAAGGTGGTGTCAATAATCAATATGAGATAAATCCTACAGAAATTGCCTTGTCAAGTGTGGTTACTGACACTTCCTTAGTGTCAGTCTTAAATAATAATCCTTTCTTACCGGAACAGCTGCCATCAGTGTTGGTTTCAACATGGAGGTATCCCCTTTGCTTCCTTTTTTTATTTTTGAAGACTGCAAAATAGAAAAAATGATCCACATAAAAATTGAGTTATTTTGTTTTCTTTTGTAGTACTAGGGACTGAAACAGGGCCTTGCACTGAGCTACATCCTCAGTTCTTAATTTTTTATTTTGACACGGCGTCCTAAGTTGCCCGAGCTAGTCTCAAATTTGCAATCTTCTTACCTCAGTCTCCTGAGTAGCTACGATTACAGGTATGCAACAAGGCATCTAGCTAATGTGTCCCTTATTTTTAAAAACCAATGGAATTCTTAGATTGAAAGAGCATTTTATAAATTTATCATTTAATGTATTTATAGTCTAACGATCACTTAAAAGAGCTAATTTTTAAATAATTAACTGTTACCCTTAAAATATATTATCCATTGGCAGAAAAAGATAAAGTGTTAACAACAGTTTCTTTTATACTGTAAGTCACTGACATTTACTTACCTGATCTGCTAAAGTCTGTGGTGAAGAGTAGCCGATGCGGCATCCATGAGAAAGACAGACAAGCTCGGCACTTAATTCTAGAACATGAGCCAGGGGCAAATATCCAATGTATACATCTTCCTTTCTAAAGGAAAGAGGGATATGAGAAGCAAAGGTCAGGTGTGTTCTCTACGAAAATGACTGCTACCTGGAACAAACTTGGTGACACATGGAAGGGTCCCTTAGGACATCAATCTGGACTCCCTCCCTGTTGGTCCGGAGAGAAAAAGAGACAGCGGTGCTGGAGATAATAGCAGGAACTACGGCTCAAGCCAATACTGAGATGGTGAGTATGCTGGGAAGCAGTACTTTCAAAATGCAGAAGAAATCATTTAAGGAGAATGTTTTAGTTTTCTCTAGTTGCTGAAACAAAATACTTGACATTTGAAGTTCCTGAAGGGGAAAAGGTTATTTAGCTCAGTTTGTAGAGGTTGCAGTTCATAATCAGTTGATTCCAAGGCAGGGTGGTGTGGCAGACAGGCACTGCAGAAGAGAAACGGTTCTTGGCAGGCAAAAGATAGCAAAGCAACAAGGGGCCAAGACAAGCTTCTTTCTGTCCCTTATGGGATTAGGGTGGTGCCAAATCAATCAATGGACTGATTTAGTAATCACTCACCCTTAATCCTAGCATTGCACCATGAGTCAATCACAAGTTCTAGATTCAGTCACCTTTAAAAAAAAGCCCCACTGACAACTGCATGAGACTTCAGGGGGACACACAGACACAAGCCAAAACAGAGACATGGTCTTTAGCACTAAGGGGCCAGAAAAACCCATTAGAACCCACAAGTTCTAGAATCTGCCAGAAATTTTAATTAAGAGATACCTGTTCTGGAGTTGGCTGAATTATGGTATCTTAACATGAAGTTATATACATGCGCACATTTCAAGAACTACCCCCATCCCTAAAATATGAAGGACAACTGTGGCAAAACCACAAGATAACTACTCTTGGGATTTTTCTGAAGCGTATGGTATGCATATATAAGAGAAATTTCTTTCCCTATCCTCAAATTCAACCCACATCTGTGTTTGTGCACATGTGTAATTTCTGTAAGTAAAAACATCAAAAATATCTACTCACTGTACCAGATAAGTTATCAGAATACTAATTCCATCTCTGAAAATGTTTCCTTTACAATCCCTTCAATTTCTATCTGCTGACCGCCAGCAATCTCTCCCTCCATTATACCTTTCCCTGCCACCACTGGAATCTGCCTGGAAAACAGACTATAAATACAGAAGGCTCAATAAGACATTTGTGAGACAGATTGTTATTGTTCACCTGATCTGTATTTATCTAAAAAACAACTATACATGTAAGACAACAATTCGAACTGATTAAAATAATTAAAGGAATTCTGCAAAAAAATCTGCACTTTTAAAAATGTATTTTGTAATTAACTTTTGTAATTAACTTTAATGTCCTTTTTAACTTTTGTAATTGCGGTGCCCTTTTCCGTCCATGCCGCGTCCTAGTCCATCCACACCTTGTGACAAGGTCCATGGGTGGAGGAGAGTGTTTCAAGGAATCGCTTCTCCAGGAAAAGGACACCGCATGTGGGTAATGGGCACGGGGATCTTGGAATGTTTTGTGCTGATAATTGTAATTTGTGTAGTTCACATGTGTATGTTTTTATGTAATGCTCAATATGGAGTCGAGGGAGACTCCAGGGGGGTTGCTGGAGGCCCTCTAGACAACCCCTTTGTGAGGACTGGTTGTGGGGTTTTGCCTTCTGTGAGTAGTGTGAGAGAGTTTATGCGGGAGCTTTGGGTGGGAGAGCTCATGGAGGAGGATTTGCAGGGTTCCTGTGAGGCAACTGCCCTGAGACACTGGACAGGCAGCCAGAGACGGGCAACTAGGACACGTTACCCACCGGCCGCCTAAGACAGGCACAGGACCTATTGCTGTCCTGCAGGCCCATGATGGGTAAGGCCTGGTTGGGTTCATATGAAGAGTCCTTGACCTAAGACAGGCGCTATCCTACGGGCAGCCAGAGACGGGCAACTAGGACACATATGTTACACCACCGGCCGCCTAAGACAGGCACAGGACCTATTGCTGTCCTGCAGGCCCATGACGGGTAAGGCCTGGTTGGGTTCATATGAAGAGTCCTTGACCTAAGACAGGTGCTGTCCTCACAGGGACTGCCACTCCCATAAGTGATAAGGGAAAAAATGTAGGGAGTGGCATGATAGCCTCACACATCTCTTCCTCCTGCAGGCATCCAGGTGCATCAGCTTACATTTCCCAAGCTAACTAAGTAACAAGATTGAGATGTTACAAAGGTGAAAAGAGTTAATTGACACCTATTGCTTGGGATTGTCCCTGCCTGGCCCTAAG
>PVLA01013340.1:0-37498 GCA_004027455.1 Hydrochoerus hydrochaeris
TCACGTCTTATTAAAGAGTTTCTGCATGTCCAAAGAAATCTCCAGCAGAGTGAAAAGAAAACCTACAAACTGGGAAAAAATCTTAGTGAACTGTCCCTCAGACAAAGGACTTCTGTCTAGAACTTATAAAGAATTAAAAAAGATCAGACCCCCGAAATTCAAAGACCCAATCCAAAAATCTTCATCTGAGAACACACAGATCTCAGATGAAGAAATACAAATGGCAAATAAATACATGAAAAAATGCTCATCATCATTGGTCATTAGAGAAATGCAAATTAAAACCACACTGAGATACCTTCTCACTCCAGAAAGAATGGCCAGGATCAACAAAACTACCAACAACAAATGCTGGAGAGGCTGTGGGGAAAAAGGAACTCTTCTGCACTGTTGGTGGGAGTGTAGACTGGTGCAACCACTGTAGAGATCAATCTGGAGATTCCTCAAAAAGCTGAGGTTGAAGGTCCCATTTGACCCAGCTATTCCACTCTTAGGCATATTCCCAGAAGATCTGAAAACATCTTTCCACAGTGATATATGTGCACCCATGTTTATAGCAGCAGAATTTGTAAGAGCCAGATCTTGGAAACAAGCTAAGTGCCCATCAACAGAGGAATGGATAAAAAAATTGTGGTACTTTTATACAATGGAGTACTACTCAGCTATAAAGAATGATCACATTGAGATATTTATAAATAAATGGATTCAACTTGAATCTATCCTCATAAGTGAAATAAATCAAACTCACATGTATGAATACCATATAGTCTCCTTAGTGTAAGAAATGGTAAGAATACAGAATATTTTATGGTAATCAGTGTGCATCATTATACTGCTTTGAAGTTTTCTGTTTTCATTCATTGGTTGGAATGGTTTTATTCTGTTTTATTTGATCTTAATATATGTGATCATATGAATAGTTACTTTGAAGGCATGACAATATGGCAGCCATTGTTGATTTAATATCATCTTGCTCTGAAGTCCTACCATGCTCTTGTTTTTCTATTACCATTGGTTCTATCACATTGTATCTTATTGGATTTTAATATGTATGATAGTATAAACAAAATTTTTATGAAAAATGAGATAATATAGCAGCCATTGTTCATCTTTAGTTATTTGGTTCAGAATGCCTTGCAATATTTTCATTCTCTTGAGTGGTTTTATTCTATTTTGTTATGTTTGACATTATTGTGTGTCAAGCTAAGCTCAACTATTTCAAAGAAAACAGACATTATGGTAGCTACTGTTAATATCCAATTGTCTTGTTGTGAAGTGCTGTGTTGCTTACATTGTTCTGCTCTGATCTGCTTAGATCTGTCCTCTTTTGTTTTATTCTCTTTACAATAAAAAAAATTTAAAATTTAAAAAAATTTTTTAAAAAAGAGGGTTGGGGATTTAGCTCAGCAGCACAAGCACATGCTTGGCAAGTGCAAGGTCATGAGTTCGATCCCTGGTACAAAAAAAAAAAAAGAAAGGATGCCAGCACAGGAGTTGCAGTTGTTATGTCCGTGGTAGCCAGAATGGAAAACTGCTGTGTTTTAAACCATGAGCCTAAACTAAGCAATTTTTGAAAATACTGCCTATTGTTTATTTTAAAAATGCAGTTGAAAACTAATGTCATCAAAGGGAAAATACATCCAGGAGAGAAAACAGGCATTAATAATTTGAAGCCTATTTTAAGAAAGAACAAGGGGAAGTTATGTCAGGTTTATGTTCCAATTCTTCCACAATTCTTTGTCTTTTAGTCAGTTTGTTTGTATTTAAATTAACTGATGAGAAACTCATAGTGTGCATTTTCCTAGAGTACATTTAACTCTTCTCATCTAATTATTTTTGTTATCAGTAGTTTTACTTTAAACACCTGTGGATGTTACTACACATGTGTACACTAGGAAAATTTAATTGATGCCTTCTTTCAAAGCAAAAAGTTAAACAGACCAGTCAGAACAAGTACCTACTGATGAGTCAATTCACACCTGAGCTGTGCACTAATTTTATAGATATTGGTCTTTTTAACCCACAAATCCTATAACTTAGGTATATGCTCCAACTTGCCAACTTTTCTCCTGAATGCTGAAAGACTCTAGCAACCAGATCCATTTTCTCCACGAGAGAGATAAGGATTAGCCAGCCCTTGGATGTTGACCACATGCTTCTCAATTAGACATCTCACAGGGAGCTGGAATGAGGACAACAGAGGCCAGGCACATGGTCCAAAAACATACAGGCTGCCTTGTGCTGGGAGTGTCAAACCTGGGCCCCAGAGTCTGCCATGCTCCTGGGCTGCAGCTCTACCAGTGCATTTTGACAGTGACATGCTATGCATTTCATTTCTTTAGCCAAGCTCAGAAATCATTGCCAAAGGCCCCTAAGAGTGCTCTCATCCTTGGAACTGGCTATTCTCAATTACCAATTTAATGCTTCAAATAGTTTTCCTCAGTCTTTGCCTTCTACTCCCATTTATAAACCCGAACTTGATATCTTCTTTCCTTACTGGAGTTAATTAGAAAAAGGGTTTTGGCAAAACAGCAACTAAAGTATACAAAGATTACAAGCATAGCAAGTACTAAACACAAGGGAAAACATGCTTGGCCATTTGTAGGCAAAGTTTTAGACATCCTACTTGTAAAATATATTGAGTTTTTGTAAAAGTTCTGAATGATTGACATTTTCAAGAGCAGTACCACTGTCAGAGAACTCAGTCATGAATTAAAGTCTTCTTTTCTGATATTAGGATAGCTCTGGACTTAACCCAAAGTTTGCATTGAGTCATCAGAGATCTGTACTTTCTTTCAAACAAAATCAGCCAAATTATTTTTATTTTGGGACTCTGATGTAAGGTATGAATGCGGGGGAGACCACGATTTTTCTTTTGTTTTTCATTCCCTCACAAAATGAACACTCAGTGCTATATATTCCCTCCCACATTAAAAACTAAAAGTTTTAACCAGAAGGATCTAGTCATAAATTTATACCACCAACCCTAGGGTAACTGGTGTTTAACTATGTACTTTATGGATTTTCCAAACCCAGCTTCAGCTAAAATTCTCCTTTTTATATCATTGTGATGATTACTTTTATGTGGTGATGCCATTGGCCTAAGTGATGCCCACACAACTGGTAAAATACTATTTCTGAGTGTATCTGTGAAGATGTTGCCAAAAGAAATTAACATTTAAGTCAGTAGACTGAGAAAAAAAAGATTCTCTCACCAACACGGATGAGTATCGTTGAAACTTTTGGGGGCCCCAGTAGAACAAAAAGGTAAAGGGAAGGCAAATTCACTCTGAGCTCGAACATCTGTCTTGTACCTTGTACCTCTGGCATCACTCCTTGTTTTCAGAACTTCAGATGCAGAAAGACACTTGCCCTGTTGCTTTTTCATTTTCTCCCATTCTCAGACTCTTGAAAAAGGACTGAGTTTTATATTATTGGTTCCCCTGGTCCAAAAGCCTTCAGACTTAGGCTGAATTATGACACTGCTTTTCCAGGTTTTCCATTTTGCAGATGGAAGGCCATGGGACTTCCCAACATTTGCTATCATGTAAGCCAATTCCTGTAATACTTACTGTTTAGCTTTCTCCTAAGGACCCAATCTCTCAGCTGATTTTATGTCCAAAATGGATAGGTATATGTTACTTTCTCTAGTGCCATTCTTTCTTGGCCTAGCCCTAGTCTATTCTTATTTTCATAACTTGGGGAGGGGCAGGGAATGTTCAGATGAGAACCAATCACAATCACGATATCCCACCAACAGGTCAAAGTGGCAACATGTGACTTGGGCTGGATCTCTTGAACATCTACATATTGAGACCTTAGGAAAAGGATAATCCTTTTGTGGTAATATGTCCATTAATCCTGATACATCAGCTTAATGGATTAAGAAACTCCTAGCAGATTCCCATAATAAAACACAACTCTGGGTATATTGTGAATGATTGGCAAGTAAAACAGCAAATTGAGAGGGGAAGACTCACTCTGGATGTGTATGGCACTAACCATACACATAGACTGGGTGGAATAAAAAAGAAAAGAAGGAGCAGATCCCCTTCCCCTTTGGAAGGGGTCCAGTACATACCATCACCTTTGGCTACCTGCTCAGAGTTTCTTCAGACTTCCACCAGAGACTCCAACCTAAGACCCACCAGTGAGCTTCCAGGCCTTTGACCGTGTACTGATACTGAACCTTGGTTCCTCTGGTTCTGTGGCTTCAACTTGGTGGACTGAGCAGCTACTGTCCTGGTACACTAGGGTACAGATGACCATTATGTACTTTCCCATCTCTGGTCTCATAAATGGAGAGTGCAAACTCTCCCACCTTTGATAATATAAAACCTACCTCATAAATTCCCTTGCATAATCATACACCTATTTTTTACCAGTTCTGCCCCTCTAGAAAATCCTAAGTCACACAATTATTAAGGCTTAGGATCTAAATCTGAAAGCATAGTGGAGGAAGTGACTTTGTAGAAAAGCCAGGAGAAAAACATGTTGAAAAGAAGAAAATCTAGAAGAGATTCAGGCTTTCTGAGTCTATTTCCAGTGACCCCACCAACCCAACTATATTTCTTGTTCCTAAGAAAGTTCATGTTGGTTTTCTTTCACTTGAATAAAAACGGTCCTAATTAATATAGGACCCTTCTCGTAATCATCCACAAAGAGCAACAAAGAGAGATTAAATATCAGTTCGGTCCATTTTTCATTTGATTAGAAAATCTGGTTTAAAAAAAAAACTTAGTTCTAGAAGCATATGAACCATCATCCGACCAATACAGGGGTGAGTGGTGAAATGGGAAGATGTCTACACGCTTCTATCATATTATTTAGATCCAAGTGTTTGCACCATCGGAAGGCAGTGTGGCATCATCCAGCACCCAGCACTTCTTCACATACTAAAGTTCTTCTTTGCTTTTTTGGCTCCTGGATCTAGATGAGTTCACCAGGATGACCTCACTTCAGAGAGTGTTCAGATGAAAGAAAATGTGGAGTGGGTGAGTCAAGGGCAGAAGTGAAGCTCCCTCCTCTCAAGTCAAGTTTCCAGCTAGAGAAAAGCAAAGAAGGAAAAGATTCCAAAACCAGCTCACTCTCTAAGGCAGAAACCAATGACTTAGCTCCCTGTGGAAGCTTAGCTGCGAGGCCCTGAAGGCAGCGCTACTCCCCCACACTGCTCATATTTTCATGCTGCAATAACAGCCACTCCTTGCTCTGGTTTGGGTCCAGCAAACAATCCTTCTCTTCTCCTCTAATACCAGCCCTCTGCAGTGAGCTCATGTCCTCCCTCTCTCTTCCTTTCCCTCTGACTCACGGTGCTCAAAGCTTTAAGTACAAACCTGTTGGGTCAGCCCGACTGCAGACTGGACCTGTCAACATCCAATGGCAAGCTCTTCCGTGAAAGGGAATCTCACTTTCATTGTTAGCTCCAAAGCTCTAAATTACTTAACTTGGTCATAAAAAGCCCAAAACCCAACTCATTCTTTCCCCAGGAAAAACAAGTGTCAGATGCTTTAAAAGGAAAAGAAAAATACACCTTGGTAAAATAAAACTTACTCTGGCATTTCGACATCTCAAAAGAGATGTCATACGTGTAGTTTTAAAACTGAGCAACAGGATGGTACTCCTTTCTGGACAGCACTTTTTGTAAATATAGCCCAAATCCTTGGGCAATAGTGCAAAATATTTTAAGGAAGCCAAATTCAAAAAGGTAAGAGCTATCAATAAAGAGAATTTGATCTAGTTCATTTTTATACATGAAACTCCAAACATAGTAGTATCTGTATAGGTTGACTTAATTTTTAATAAACTGCTTGTAATTCCTGCTAGTGGAGAAATAAGGATGTACAATAAAAAATAAGTTACCAAATATCTAGGGAATAAAGGAGTCATTACTGCCCAAACCAGAAAATAATTTGCTATACCTCACATACTTCAAATTTCTCTTTAACAAGTGAATTTTTAATCCCCTTTGCAGAAAAAATAAATTATTATCTTAGACATCAGGGAAAATAAAACATTTTATAGGAGGCCTGTCTACTTCCTTTCTGAGCTGTATCCTTAAAATCAAGTTGATATTTTATTAGCTGCTTCTCCCAGTCCACATGATTAAATCAAGCAATTCTTAATAAAGACCCAAGTCAACCTCATTTTGTTTCTGACCCAGTGATATAGTTTCAAGATCTTAGTATATACTTCTTGTGATCATTATTCTTATATTTGTACAAGAGAGCAAAGAAAAAGAATTTGGGGCAAGGGAGGGGGATGCTGGCCCCAAATTTGAACCTAAAATAATTATCAAGCAGCCTATAAAACAAAGTATAATCAAATAAGCATTGCAATATTTTCAGCATTGAAAATATCCTAACTGGCCAGCAAGCTTTGTGGATGACTTTAAGTGGTTTGGCTGGTCTTTTCCAGAGAGTACTTTTCCATCCTTGAAGAATGAATAGTTTCCAGTTATGTGTGATGAACACTCATTTGAGTTGTCTCTGTCCCTGCTCCCTTCCCTACCTTTACTCAACCCCTCAGACAACTAACTTCATAAACTACCCTTGCACACAATCAAAATGACAATCATAATTGCAAAGAAACAAACCTTAACATATGGGTACTCAGTTTGTATTTTGGAGACTTCCTGAGAAAATCGTACCAATCAAGCATCACTGAAAATGCTCTGGCAACTTCCAGCCCAAAAAAAAAATAATAATAGTAATAATAATAATTCACATTGTATCCCAATCCTCTATAGAGCTGGCTTACTGGTAGTTAGATTTTGTATTTTGAAGTAAGAGGCAGAAGGTGCTTTAAAATGCCTTTAGCTCTTACTTTCAAATCCTCTGGTATGGCTCTTCCTCAGATGGTTCATTGACAACAACCCTGTGTAGTAACCAAGCAAAATCAGAGAATCATAGATGTTAATACACAAAAAAAAGGTGGCACTGCTAGATGATGATAGAATTTGGATTTTAAACTCAGGTCCTTCTGATCCCAGAACCTACATGCTAATTTGCTACTGTGCCCTTCATAAGAAAATGTGGATCGAATGAATATAGAAGTTCTCTAATGTGTTTTGGTCACTCTGATTAAGTTCAGGGAGAATTTCTAAAGCCACTACAGGGTAGTTTAGCCAAGGATATAGTACAATCTTCATAAGACCCCCCAAAAAAGTAGTTTCCAACTTATCTTGGATCATTCAGCTCTCAGTTCTCTATATCCATCTATAGGAGCAAATGTCCAACAATCCTTTCTGTTTGGCTCAGGAATGTGCTTTTGTATTTGGAGAATGAGTGCTTCTGATGTTCCAGTATCTTGCACCAACTCACACATTTAAATTGAAGTCAGACTGCTTCATTTACAACTTGAGGGGAAGTAGAAAACTGCCCATGATTGCTTCCAACTCATCCTTCTCGCACCATTCCACACACAGCTGGCCTGAACATAAAGCACCATCCCAAATTTAGTATAAAATTCATTTAGAAGACTCTTTCATGTCTTATCACCATCTAGCAGGATAACTATATGGGCTTTTAATTTCCTCTTTGCAAATTTTACACTATCCAAAAATTAAATCAAAATGTTTCTGTAGAATCTTCTGGTCCCGTTTTTGTTTGATGAAGCTAGCAGCTTGCATCCACTCACCAAAGTGGTGAAAACAAGATTGGAAGTGAATCTAACCAGTGTTTATATATAGCCTCTCAACATGAGCTGTGTTTTTGGAGTCTGCATAAGGGGCTGTGACCTTGGTGAATATTATCGGCTGCTTTCAAATTCCCTGATATGACTTTTCTTTTTGTGGTTGGCTTTCTCTTGAAGAGAAAGAGAATTCTTCAAGCCAGGAAAGTGTTGACTTAAAATTTTTACATGCCGCAGTCCATAAGGCAATGAAAGCACAGGAATATTGTCCAACAATAAAAAGGATTAAACTACTTGGCAGAAAGTGACATGGAAAAATCTCCCAGACTTAATGCTGAAGAAAAAAAAAAAGGTACAATAGAACATACACTGTGTTAATTTAATTTATTTAAATTATTTATGGAACTCAAAACAGGTTGTCATGGTGCTGGAGTGGAGAAACCAAAGGAAGCCTCTGTGTGTGTGTGTGTGTGTGTGTGTGTGTGTGTGTGTGTGTGTGTGCATGCACGTGTGTGCGTGTACGAGCGTGTGTGTGTGCATGTGTGTGGGTGTAGAGAGGGGGGAGGAGCAAGGAAGGAAAAGGAGGGAAGAAAGGAAAGAGACAGACAGACAGACAGACAGACAGACAGACAGAGACAGAGAGAGGTCATTTATATATAAAGCAGTTGGGTGCTTAAGATCAGGACTTCTTTTCCTTCTTCGATACTGGCCATTCTACACAAGGCCTCACACTGAGCTATGATGTCATCAGACCTTTTTATTTTTTATTTTAAAACAGGACTCTCTGACTTTGCTGGCCTTGAAATTGCAGTCATTCCTCAGCCTCCTGAGTAGCTTGGAGTACAAGAGTATGTCACACTTCCACCTAGGGTCAGTGCTCTTTAAGGTCTTTTTATATTTATACTTATACTTCAGTGACAATGTTTCTAAAATTTTTAGCCCAGTTATACCTCTGAAAAGAAGGAGAAATGATTCATGTGTTAACGTTACTGAGAGCTTTGTTCTCTGTGGTACACAGATTTTTTCAGTGGTACTTACAGATCCACAATTCCTTATCTGCAATTACAAAATCTCAAAAACTCTGAAAGTCCTAAGTTTTCCAATCCACATGACCTTATTTAACATCTTTAATTACTCCACATTCTACCTAATGAAGATATTCACATGTTTCACTGAAAATGCTGATCTTTGATTACTAAGTATTTCCACACTGCATAGGGGCGACACAAAACATATAGAACCTGCAATTTAGTACATTTTTAAAATCCAAAAATGCTCTAAATTGCAAAAAGCATCTTACCCCAAAAGTTTCAGATATTGTTTATCTATACTAGAATGCACATTTGAAAAGATCCAACTAGCACATTCACTCTGTGATTTCACTGCTATTGCTCCTTATGATGTTGTATTTGTTTAAGCATACGGTGAGCTGAATTTTTTTAAAGAAAATAAGAAGGTGATTCACAGCCCAAACTGGGAAAGTGGCATTGGAGTGACTGAAGTTGAAGAATTATTTTACGGTGTGCTCAGAAAGATTTCAGCATGTCCAGGCAGAAAGCCAACCAGCTCCATGAGGCAAAGGACAAGGGCAACAATTTTCTTTGAATCTTTCAGCACTGAACATGACCTTGCATGTGGAGCTGTACAAAGCTTTGCCACGTTGAAATGAGTCTCCAGTGTGTCTCATCCTTTCACTTCTGCTACACACCATTCCATTAAAAGAAAGACGAACAACTTTTTTAAATGAAGTCTAAGAACTTTGAGAAGTAGCAATTCAGTACCATTTAGTTGATGGCAAGGGGGGAAGTAGAAGCACATCTTAATATTTACCTTTTTCGTTTAGTATATATCTCTGTTTGAATCTCTCAAAAACTGGAATAAATGAATAAATCACTACATTCTTACTCTTCATTCTGTTCAAAGCAGAAATCTTAAAAACAAACCACATGAAATTCGCCACTGACTCTGGCTTACTCTGGGAATAAGGTGACTCTTTTTTATTCTGACTCTACATGGCATCATAACTTGTGAACTACTGCTTTGATATTTCTTCCCTTTATACCTTTATATTTTCCCCAAGGAAAAGAAATCGTTGTCTGTATTCTGGCCAAATATATTCTGGAAGCACTGTAAGTGTTTGCCTTGTGCTTTTGTATCAGTTTCGAGGTGATCATAAATCAGTCTGATGTGGACTAAAGTGCTTAGATCAAAATCATCCCTTTGAAAAATAGGTGGCAACACTCTCCTTGAACAGCTGCAGCCTTTTATTAATGGCTCAGAAGTCTTTCACACCTCCTTTAAAATTCAGTGAGTTTAAAGTAATAAAACAGGGAACAGTTCATAGGCAGGAAATATTAAAATATTTAATTGCTTGTTTTTTTCTTGGCACAAGACTGACAGCCTCAAGCTTTCTACAACACATGAAAAAAAAAAATAAAATAAAAGGACACCTGCCCATGCTTGAATGGACATGAAGCTGGGAATTGCCAAATTGGATGTATCTGTGACTAAACCATATCAAGCCCATTTTTGTCAGTACTAACCATTTCCCTCCAGTTCCTTTTCATCTTCTTCTTCCTTCTCCTTGTCTAGGTTACAAAAAAAATACAAGAATAAATTGATACCATACCCAAGATGATTCCTTAATCTTTCATGCCCAACATGAGATCTGTCTAATCTATCTTGAAGAGAGAGTACAAATCTTGAACCTAAAAATCATTCCCATGGTCCAGTCCTAAGATTTGTAATCTACTGCATTAGATCCTTCTCAGAGAAACAGGTGCAGGTCACCAGTACTAATGGAATCATAGAACCTTTCAATAGATCTTGGTCTATCTACATGGCAGAGGAAGAGCCATGGTCAAGTCTCAGCTTCACCAATTTGCTGGTAACATGACTTGGCTTTGCTAAACTTCAATTTTCTCAACTGTAAACCAGAGATAGTCAGTAGTGCCTCTCCCGTGAGGTGGTTTTGTGCACCAAATTAAATTGCACACAAATTTAAATTGTCAGATGTTTGGTATGGTGTTTGGTCCTGTATGAGGCCCCACTGTTAATTGTCCTTTCAATCTAAAAAAGAATTGTTCATAAAGCAAAAGATCTGACTAGCACCCTTCCAGGAACAACAAAATGTAGTTATAAGTGTCAACTTGCTGAGATTTGTATTGTGCCTTATTGCCACCGAAAAAATTTCTGTAAACATGAGCTCTAGAAACAAAACACATTTTTTTGCTCAGAGCTATGCAGTCAGAAGTCTGGCACAGCATGGCCATTTTCTTCTTAATATTATCACAGGAGTAGAATCAAGGTGTCAGCAGAACTGGGTTCTTGATAACTGAGCAATGATCTGCTTTCCTGCTCATGTGGTTAATAGCTCAATTCATGTCCTTGCAAAAAGGGAAGGCCCTTTTCCATGCTGGCCACAAGAAAAAGGGCTCTCTCAGCTATTAGAGGCCATCCATGCTCGATCCCTTCCCACATTCATCCTGCCAGCGTCAGAATCTACAACTGTGAATTTTCTTCACACTGCATCCTCCTAATGACTCAATACTCTCTTTTATAACCAGCCAGAAGAAAACTCTACTTTTAAAGAAATCCTGTGATCTGTTAGTCCAACCCAAACAATTTCCCCCATCAAACTGATTAATAATATTAATGTCATCTTCAAAATCTCTTTGCTATAGAACCTGTCTTAGTCAAAGACTAACACTAGGGAGCACAGATCATGGAGCCCATTTTAGAATTCTGGTAGCCATAAAATTACTAAACAAGATTATGATGAAAAACGTGCTCATATTGTAAGGCAGATCCAGGTATGAACCAGTGGCCTCCTGACCATCCTTTCCAGTCTCCCTCCTTGCTGTCTTCAAATTCAATCTTCATAAAGCTGCCTGCACTAAACATCTATGAGCACTTCTTGTGAACCTCTCATTGCACATGACATCAAGTTTAAAGCTCTTAGCTTGACCCAGAACCGCTCCATGATTTGGCTGTCTCAAATCTACTGCTGAAGTCTCTTGTCAATTCCATATCCAGTCTTTGTGTTGCAGAAACATCAAATTCCTTATAGTTGACCTCCTTCACCAAAACGTTTCTCATTTCTGGGTTTTTATACAAACAGGGTGCTCTACCTAGGGCCCTCTTGGTTTTTGCTGCCCCTTTGTCTAGGTAACTCCTGTTCATTCGTTAATTTTTCTCCAGTGCCATCTCATTTACCCACTCAATCATCCCATAAATAACTACATATTGAATACCCACTTTTCAGAGACCAGGATATAGAGGTAACAAGGACACAGTCCTTGTTTGCAGTGATTATAAGGTGTAGTTGGGGTATAAGCAAAAGAATTGATGATTAGAGTCCATTAATAAAAACAATGACTGTTGTTGATACCTACAATCCCAGCACTCTGGGAGGCTGAGGCAGGAGGATTGGAAATTCGATCTCAGCTGGACAACTTCCTGACTTATTGAAATCTTGTCTCAAAATAAACATTTAATAAGGGCTGGAAGGTAATGCAATGTGAAAGACACTGAGTATTTAGTCTCCAGTATTCCCCTCCCAAAAACATGACTAGAACACCTGCAAGATATACTAAATCAAAGTCAGCAGTTTTCTGAAAGAAACAATACTCAAGCTGCTATGGTTTAGATGAGATTAATCTTGAAAAGGCTCATGGGCCAGAGGCTCAGTCCCCAGGGCAGCAGTACTGAAGGGTAGAGAACCTCTACAAAGTGGGCCTACTAGGAGGTGACTCAACCATTGGATTTATCTCCTGAAAAAGAAGTAAATGTAGCTCTCACAGGACTCTGGTTAGTTCCCATGAAAGCAAGCTGTTATACAGAGAGGCAGTCCTGGAAAATTGGCCCTTTCTGTGTAGAGTAAGTTCCATTTCTAACCCTCTATCAAGTGATGATGTAGCTGGGGACCCTCACCAGGACATGATGACATGCTGTTTGGATCTCCCAGACACTAGAAACATAAGCCAAATAAACATATTTATTTTATAAAATACCCAGCCTTGGGTTTTTTGTTATAGCAATAGAAAGTGTACTAAGACAAGCCACAGCCCAAATAATGAGTAAGAATATCCAAGTAAATGGGGGAAGGAAGGAAATGCTCCAGACAAATGGGAGTAGCATAATTCATAGGGGTTCAAAAGAACATAGTTTTTTTGAGGTACTCAAAATATCTCAGACCGATTGGAATGTAGAGCACTGGCAGCAGTAGAGGATCTTTCACCTCAGCAGTGAAGATTCATGGAAAGTCAAGGGTTAGATTTAGAGCTGTCTCCCCTTGCTGGCCTGCAAATAGTAGCTTGGAGGAAGGATTGACAAGAGAAGAGGGAACCAAAAGGAGCTGGAGCTGACATCCTAGTCAGAGCTGAGAGTGACTGGCTTTATGTAGAGAAAACAGAGGTCGAAGTGGAGGTGCAGATTAGAGAGAAGAAGCCACCCACAGGAACTTGGTGATGAGTCAGATATTGAGGATGAGGGAGGGTGAGGCCCGTGTTTCTGTCTTGGGCAACAGGGTGGAAGCTGGTGCCTGTCACAAAGAACAAGAACATGGGGGAGAGGAGTGGTTTTGTGGGGAAGATAATCATTGCCAAATGGCTCCTAGGATAGCCAGTAATTTACAGAGGCTATTTCAATTCTTCCTAACCCACCTGTATGATTCAGCTACGTTAAGTAAGAAAAAAAGTCCATTTGTTGAATGTAAGGGCAGAAGGAAGAATATAGACATGGCACTTTTTTTAATTATCCATCTCATTTCCAGGGTTGAAGAGCATCCACATCTAGAATTTCTTACTCAGCCTAGCTGAAGGTGATGCAGGATGACAGCAATGGCCATTCCTACTTGCTCTTTATTCTAACCAATGAGCCCCACCCCTGCCCCACTCCTGCTCTCTGTAGATCTCACTCACTTCCTTCTCCTCATTCAGATCTCTGCTTAAATGTTACCAGTGAGAGGACTCACAGACTGTCCTTTAGAAAGAACAAAACCTTCCATCCACTCCCCCAGCACTCCTGTCTGATTTTTTTTCTCAGTAGCACGTTTCACTATCTGATACAGTCTGTGTGTGTATACTCACGTGTGTTTTAGAAGTCACACAAAAGGCAAGGACTGTGTTCAGCACTGAATCTCCACTCTAAAACAACACTTGACACATCCTGGGGACCACCAAATAGTTGAGTGAAGGAATTGAAGCCAGGAATAAAATCTGATGCTCAGAAGATCAATCTTGGCCAGAGAAAACTGTGCAAGAAGCATTATGATAAAGATTGTACTAGAATCATAATAGGTAAGTTTTCTCAAGAAGACTACGCAGAGTCATAAAAGGCTCCTGAGATATTGCAATATTGACTAATCCTTAAATTATGAGCTGTGACAGAAGAGCTTGCAAATAGTGAGAAGGAGCACTCGGAGAAGCAGAAGGCAAGGAGCTAGAGTCAGAGAAACTAAGGTAGGAGGAGGCATCCCAAAGGGGGTGTCCACAGTGGCAAATTCAACCAAGAAGACAAAAAAGAAAAAAACTGGAAATTCTCCATTGGATTGAGCAACCAAGAGGTCATTGTTGACTTTGATTTCATCGTAAATGTCAACAAGGAAAGACTAAGAAAAAATTAGGTGAGAGAGGAGGATCACTGAATGGATGCGGGACTGAGAAGAGTTGTTTTTCTTAAGGTTGTGGAAGGCTTGAACAAAGTTAAGGGTTAGTGGGGAAGTCAGAGTAGACAGGAAGAGGTTTAAGATTAGAGAAAGCAAAAAGATAATCAGTACCGGGAGATCTCTAAAGCACAGGAAGGGAGGTTTCCTTCTTCCAGAGACCTTCTGAGACTTCCTCCGCCCCTCTGCTTTATCCTCCATGAGATAGCCTGGCAAGTGTGCTAAGGGGTATTATAGGATCACCCTCAAACCACTAGGCTATGAGCTTACTTAGGAAAAGAACAACTTCTGATTGATCTTTATAGCACCAAGAAATAGCAGAGAATCTGATACATTAAAAATACTCAGTATTTGATAAATGAACTACAATGAATGAATGAATGAATGAGCAAGTAGACATAAGGACACATAGACTCAGGAAATATCTGTCAAATGTCTCCCATGTGCCAGGACTTGTTCCAGGCAATGGTAATTGATCAGTGATCAAAACAAAGCTCATAAACAAATGAATTAAGGAAAGGACATGAAATGAGGAAAAAAATAAAAGCAGACTCAGTCTGCCTCACGAGCCAGCACTTCATAAATTCAGGGATGCTGGTTGTTTAGAAAGGACACCATGTCTCTACACAGCCAGTTTTTTCACGTGGGGAGGGAAGGTTGGCTTACCGTTTGTAAAGACTGGTTATAGCCTTGCTCCTTCATTTCTGGTTTTTCGTACTTGTAATCTGTGCATCATTTGCTTTCCTTTGCCTTACTCCCTAAGCTCTCAAAGATGGATTCCACTATTTCCCCAAAGAGAGACACAGACTTCCACTCCCAAAGTAGAGTGGTGGTAAAGGCCTGACTAGCTTGTGTCAAAAGGCCTCTGTACTCCGGACCCCAGTCATTGTTATGCTCTCCTACCAGGATCAAATGAAACAGATAGGAGCAGAGGAAGGGACAAAAGCAATATGGACATTCCCAAGTAAACAACCACTAAAACCAGGATATTGCTCAGACATTCCCCACAGCAATGCCAACGTTTGAGTCATACTCGTGCACATCCAGGAATATCCAAGGAGTGACCGAGGCACCCAGCATGACTCTGATGCCAGGAAGTCAATCTAGGTCACTTATGCAAGGGTCAAAAAAGTTATCCAAACAAATATATGAGGAAATGTGGCATTCATAGTGAAACATGTAAAAATCTCCATCCTAAATTCTCTTGGATGTCAGATTCTAATCAAACACTTGTTTTCTCTTTACTTACTTCTCTTACTAGCATCATATTTTTTTAAATAAAAATTGAATTATTTACCGGATTTCCATACCAGAAACCCAATTTCTAATCTTGGTTTGGCACCTTGCTCTTATCCAAATATACCTTCCCCCCAACAGTATTATTCAATTCAGAATCACTTCTATGTTAATTGTTTCCAATTCTTTGGCCATGAGCTCAGACCTGTATTATAATCTTCTGGCCTGATATCTAGAAGTCCCTCTGACATCACAAAGCAAGCGTGGTTAGAAACCAAACTCATCCTCTTCCGCCGTAAAACCAGTTCTTCCACTCAGCTTCACAGTTTCTATCAATGGTGCTACTGTTCTATCAAGCTATAATCTCTGTTGTTAACCTTCCTCCCCCTTTTTATCATATCCTCCCATCCATTCTGAAAGTACACTGCAAAGTTTTCTAAGACTCATTTCCAACAAATCAGTCCCATCTAAGCTCAATATTCAATTCTTTCTTCTATTCTCAATGCCACAATCACTTGTTGTAATCCTCACCTGGTCTTTTGCAAACTCTCTTGCAAAAGAAAGAAAACTTCAAAATTGGATAGATTCATATTCCAATCTTTGTTTTTATCTCTTTCTAGTTCTGTGATCTTAAGTAATTTTCCAAAGCCCTCTAAACCTTAACTTTCTCCATAAAATGGTGGTTTATTGTCCGAATATATAAAATGATATAAAGTGCCTAATACAGTATTGCTCAAATTATTAATTACTTTTCCCCTAAAAAAGTGTTGTGGTCATGTCTTTTCTGTATTTCTAAACTTCCCTTTTTCTATCGAAACAAGACTTGGCCACTTATTAGGCCTTTACAATATTTTCCTAGCCTTCATTTCCCACACTGGCCTCCTCAATCTTCCCCAAACACACCCATATATTTCTCATGCTGATCTTTCCACCTGATGTGACTTCCTATTTTCCTCCACCAAGATTCCACCATCCTTTAGGAAACAACTCGAACGACACTCCCTCTAGGAAATCTAATTCTGACAACCGAATATGATTTTTTCTGCTTCTAAATTCTAGCCTCACTTTCTTCTCTTGTTTCTTTACTTATTATTTATTCAGTTATTTTTGTTGTGCTGGGCAATAAACCTAGGGCCTCACACATCTTGGCAAGCAAGCCACATGACTGTCCTCCACTGTAGTATTTGGCACATTCACATTCATATTGATAGTAGGCTCGTGTGTGTCTTTATCTTATTCTTTTTTTTAATTTTATTTAAAGAGGGGGGAAGCAAAACAGGAAAAAGGGCAGAAACAATACAGAATTAAAAAGAAAATAAACAGTATGAAATCACTAGTTGTTACATTACATATTGTCTTCTTGGATATAGTTGTTCAAGTTACAAAATTAAAGCACACAAAGTGGACATTCAAACAGTGAGGCTACAAACAGTTCTGTTCACCAATCCAACAAAAACTTAGCAACATGGTTATCAATCCTACATACTTAAATATACATGCAGTTATATCCTTTAGAGCACTTTCTTTTCCTCCTTTTGCTTTTTAAGTCCATTATCTGTTTAGTCATATTATATTTCAGGTTGCTTTGTACCTTACCGATATGTTTTGTTGTTGTTATTTACTTTTTTAAAATTTTTTCTTATTTATTCTTCTTATTTATTTATTCATTTATTTTGAAGGTAGTAAAATACAGCAGAACAAGACAGGACATAGCCAACTGAGGCAGTGAAATTGGCACAGAACCTCACAGCAGGCCACCAGGATAACAGCAATAGGCACAATAGTACTTCTGGTTTTCTTCATAATAGTTGTTCCTTTAATCAGGTACAGCAATATCAAAGGAAATACCGAAATTATAAAAACAGAATATTGAATAGAGCAATATCATTGATCAGGACAGAGCAAAACAGAGATAAAAATATTTGCCTTCAAAGAGATGGCAGAAGAGAATCCCCCTCATTTGCTATATTGCATATAGTCAAACTCGCAAGAGATGCTCAGATCTCTGGCTCTCACTTGCTAGCCAGGGGGGAGGGTGAAATGGATGTTTGATTCTTTGCCCGTGTCTGTAGGCTCACAGCTGCCCACCAGAGTGCTGGCTGCCTGTTTTCCCAGCGCCCCAAGTTCCAACACGCTTTATCTTATTCTAAACATAGAACTATGCACTAACTTCATCTTCATCTCTAAATCCTAGTGCTTTTCACTTACACAAAACTCAGAAAATGAACTGAATTAGTTTTAAAGATCTTCCCTAGAAGAATAGCATTGATCTATTAAGCATACAAACTTGACAAGGACAATCATTAAATCTCTGAGTCACTGATGTATTCCAAGTACTTAGAACAAATACAATAGATGCTCAAAAAGTACCTCTTGGATGACTTTATGATCCAAGATTATCCTTTAAACCCAGAAAACAAAATCTCAAATAATCAAAAAATTGTTTTAATTATGGCAATTAGCAAAAGCAAAGCTCTGCATGGTCTCAACGTCTCAAATCAGGACTGTCACATCATATGTATACATCATTGGCAAGAAATGAGCACCGACTGTCCACCAAGAGAGAACACCAAAAGTAACCTTGTCCACTTGCCTTTTGGTGCCCTTACCCAGACAGGCTTCTCTACAGCTGTCCAATATGCACTTTTCCATCTGGCTTAGACACAGGGTCTGCAACTTGGCAAAGGCATCAGTTAAAACCTGAGAAAGAGCAATCACAGGGACCCTGGTCTCTGCAGTGAAGGCCAGCCAGCAGGATGGTTCAGACATTGAATTTTGTCTCCTCTGCTGCAGTCAGAATCCTGGAGAAATCACACAGCAGCTCAGCCAGAGTCAAAAAAGCACTGCATTCTGCTAATGCTTACACAGCTTTAAACTATGCCTATAAATCTAGGCTGTTCAGTCCCTGCTGTAGAAGACTGGGAGGAAAGAGGCTAAGGTCATGAAAACCTTCAGTCAGAGGAAGCTGATTTGGAATGCTGGCTCCACCAGTGATAGGCAATTAATTGCAGCAGTGGACATAGTATCAGCCTAAGTGGCTTCAGATTTGTTATCTCTAATGTAACACCTATCATAAGATCATTGCAAAAATGAACACTAATTTATGTAAAGTACCAGCGGTGTAACTCTTATTGACATTACTGCTGCAATTAGAGATTACAGAGAATGACCACAGAGGTTAAGCCAGCATTCCTATCACAATCTGAAGAATTCATCTTGACCAGCTCTCTCGAATATGGCTCATTTTGTCTCTTAGAAGGATAATAGCAGATTCCTAAGAAAAATAATTAAGTATTGATACTAAGCCTTCTAAAGCCTGTTAATAAAAACTTTCAGATTGGCTTTCAGAAGTTGTCCCCTGCAGAAAGTGCACTGATTTGACACTGTCCCCTTGAACCTCAAGACTCTAACAATGCCCTTGTCCTTGTCACCTAAAGGCTTCCCTCCACATCCAGCCATCAGCCTTCTGTCTCCACCACCAAACCCAACATGCACTGCAAACTCCCACTAACACCCAGCCTCACCTGCGGCCATTGCTCAGTCCACTTTCACCCTCTTTCCCCCGGCTCCTAGCCCCAGGGAGAGGAGAGAGAGGCCAAAGGTAAGGAACTTTTTCCCCACAGGCCACAACCTGCCAAAAAACGGCAGCACATTTGGCCATCTCAGCAACTATGCACTGAAGCAACTGTCATTAATTGCTTTCACTATCATGAGTGAAAAGTGAGTGCTTGGTCTGCTTGCTTCTGAACTACATACTTCCCACTGTCCATTTTATTTCTTGTGTCTATAGATATCAATCTTGCATACTTCAATCACACAGACTACTAAATATTTCTTTCACTGTAGACCATGCTGGACAATGTAGTCATTTGCTGAACTGTTGAGTTCCTTCTCTGATTCACTTATGCCCAAACTGACACTGATCCTGGAACAGTCTCCCTACTGGTTTTGGAAGACAGTATTATAGTTTTCAGTTCTATAGTTTAGAGTCTGGTAGAAGTAGCTGGCATTTAAGAATCTAAAGCTAAAATGGAGAAGTGGTTCGACCCTTGGTATCCTCAGGTTCTGCATCTATGAATTCAACCAACCCTGGATAAAAAATAGAAAAAAATTATACCCATACAGAACATGGATCAGACTTTTTTTATTTATAATTATTCCTAAAGAAGAACTTAATTACTTCATTTAAAGCACTTACTTTGCATTATATAAGTAATGTAGAAATTATTTTAATTATACAAAATTAAGTGAGAAGGCCATAAAAAAATATATGCCATTTTTATGAGAGATTTGAACACATGGATTTTTAGCCACAAAGCAGTGGGGGTGGGGCTAGAATCAATTCTTTGATTGATATGAACGATGACTGGACCTTGTCTACTATGTCTTAAAGCATCCTTTTATTTGTTCATTCACAATTTTGATAGAACTTCCTCACAGTCACCTAGCTTAATTCAGTCATCTTTTTTCCTCCTCACTCTGACTCACCAAGCCCACATCATTTCTCATCAGTCTACCACAATAACATTTTAACTTCTATATCTGACTCCAAGCCAACATTCCTTCAACCCCAGTCTCCCCATTTTATCCAATAGGCTCTTGTTAGCCAAGTGATTTTATTCTAATTGGCTACTCTTCCCAAATTACAATAGGGCTTACTGTGTGATGGAGTCAAAAATCTTGCCCTGATAAAGGTTTGTTCCCCAATGCAACAAGAAGGTGACCAGACTATAAGAGTATAAACTTTATCAATAGATTAACCCATTCATTAGTTTGTAGCAGAATGGGGTTGCTAAGAGGCGGGACCCAACTAAAGAGAGTGGGTCTTGGAGGCATGATCATGAAGACTACATCTTGTCCCTGACACCTTCCTCTCTGATTCTGTCCCCTTGTCTCTCTCTACTTCTTAGAAGCCATAAGGTAAGCCGCTTTGCTTCACCTGCATCTTCCACCATGATTCTCTGCCTTACTTCAAGCACAGAGCAATGGAACCAGCTGGTCATGGACTGAAGCCTCCAAAACCTTGAGCCAAAATAAATCTTTCTTCTTTTAAACTGTTTATGTCAATTTTCTGTTACAGTAATACAAAACCAACACACTCACAAACACTTCATGGGTCTTAACTCCTAAGAAAATCCAAACTCTTCTAAGCAGAACATAAAGCCTTCCGGTATCACACCCTCCCCCACCCTCATCTCTTACCACAGGCTTATTGTATTCTAAGCTAACTGCTGAATACATCATGCATCTCATGTCTTTATACCTCTTACCTAGCCATGCTCTCTGCTGGTAAAAGGAGCATCCCTTCTTACCTATCTTCCAAACCTGCAAATCTCTTATCTTTCAAGAATCTGCTCAAGCCTCACCTTTCCACCTAGTCTTGCCATCTTCCTCCATTCTGTCTCCACTTTTCTTCAACATCTTATTTGTTCTATTATACCTATCACATTTGATGTCTTTTATTTATTTCTGCCTCAACTACTAAAGTATGAGCTCTTTGACAGTAGAAGCTACCTGTCATTTACCTTGACTCCTTGGTGCCACACAAAATGCACATAATAAGGGTCAAAGAAACACTGTGTTCAAATTTCCAAATTCTTTTCTGAAATCTATGATAGTTGCCTAATCTAAAACTATAACAGCTTGAAATGAATGACCAATATTGAACTATTTCTTCCTTATTAATTGGTTGGATTATCATTTCATATTCCACAAGCCCCTGACATCTTTTTAGAAATTTTCTTTCTTAGAAAGTCATCCCATTATGCCTGTTTGTACAACTCTGGAAACTTTGGTGTTTATTTTGAAATCAAAAATTGCTTCAAAAGCACTTTGTGCACTTGGATAAGATTTTGAGAAGAGACCCACAGAGATGATTAAAGGCTAGAAAACAGACCAAGAGAATTGGAAGAAAAAGCTAAGGGCAATTTAGTAATCAATGTCAAGCATGTGAAAGGTTGTTATTTCCAAGCATGGTGACAAACTTGATGTTCATAACCTCTAAGGAGAGAACAACAGGAAATGAGGTGCATTGTTACATAAAAGATCAGTAAGATAGTGAGGAACTTACTTGTCAGAAAACGTTACTGAAAACTCAATGATCTGACAGGAATGATGCCCTAGTTTCTCCTTTTCCAGAGATATGCAAACATATGCAAGCTTCCCAACCATCTGAAATGTTCCCTTGTAATGCAGCCTAAACACAGGGTTGAAAGCATACAGTTCAGAGGAACATACTGCAGATGAGACGTAGAGGTATGGCACCAAGGGCATTCACAAACTGACAAAGCCCTTCCAACTCTACAGTCCTGGAGAAAATGTCCCAGAATAATTGAACTCAGCAGTCACTTTTCATGAGGCCCTTTTTCTAGGTCAGTGCCTGTGTTAAGTACCATTACAATGACAAAAGCTCTATTTTTTCTAATAAAGGAAAGAGCTGGTTAACATGTGTCTCTCACAGCGTTGTGGGGCCTCAGCTGTCAGAACTGTCTGCACAAATACACATAGGTATTTCAAAGCAAACACCAAAGCTGCTTGCATTTCCTCTAAGTGACACTAGGCCTCAGTTGTTCTACCCTCCCAGTCTTTTCAAGTGTTATTTCCTCTACCTATAATACCCTTCCCCCTTCCTTCTTGTTTAAGAAATTCCTGCTTGCCTTTGAAGCTATAGTGTTTCTGCTAGACTTATCCTTTCCAAACCACAGTGTTTTCCCATTGTGATAGGAGACAATTTGAGTGACTCACCTTGAATGCAGAACATTTGCTGCAACATTGATTATATCAAGGCTTATTTCCAGAGCTGACTATGGTATTACCTTCTCTCAATTGTCTCTAAGCATTGTAAGTAAGACCAGCCAAAGTACTGGTAGGTAGTCTCTAAAGTCAGCAGACAGTCTCCTTCTTCCTCTCTGTAAAAGATGAGCACAGCAGGATAGTAGAGCCACTCAGCTCCAGGAATGTCATCTGGGTAGAGCCTCAAAGCAAGCGGCTATGAGTCCCCAGGGCACAAAAGTTTACATATCAGAAACTGAAGTAACAGCCTCCTAAAACCATTCAAATGTTATCTTAATTGTATTAAGCAGATTGATCCTGCTCCATGTCATTCTCCCCGCATTTCACAAAGATGCTTTTCTCCCTACCTGGCTAGCCAGCTCAAGTTACTCACATAGTTCCTGCCAAACTCAGTGTCACTCATCCTTAAGCCACTCCCTTCTTCACAAGATAATAAATTCTGGGAGACGCCTTGGATCAGGGCCTTTGTCCACACATCCTCATGAGGACTGGGATTAGGAACTCTTGGCTGTCTTTAACTTTGAAAATGTATTGGTGTCTTTACTCTCGCTGTGGGTTGCACTGGAGATGGTAGATTGGAATTAATTTGCTGGGATTCCAATAACATCTCAATGGAATTATAAATATAACCTTTTGGATTGTGAGGAAGACTGGAAAAGGCATTACAATACTTGCATTACTGTACTCAATATTTGGGATTACAATACACCTGCACTCTAGATTGTGATACTACTTTCATGGCTCCTTAATGCATGCTTTAGAAACTGACTCAAAGTTACTATAATAAAAGAGAATTTATTGGAAATATATTAAGGGCTCAACAGCAGTTAGGAGAACAGACTTGGTAACGCCCACAGTCCAAGAGAGTCAATGTCAAGAAACAAATCACAATTATATCCCAAAACGTCACAACTAGATGTTTCTACCTCACTTGAGGTCATTAATACCCTCAAAATCATCCCTCCACCCTAATCTCAATATCCTAGGAAAGGATTTAATTGGCCAATCTCATGTCTCAAAACCAGCCTGGCCAGCCTGTGGCTCTACTAAAGTAAGGGAGAAAGATCCTCTTTTTAGTTTCCCATATGGGCCCAAGGAGGTCTCCAAAGGAAACAAAGGAAATCAATTCATCCTTCCCACTCTCCCTGGAGTCCATCCACCAATTTTCAACTTTCATCACAGAACACCTCAGTGAGAGGCATACAAGGATTTGCTAAGCAGACTCAAAGGGTAATGTCCATTAAAGCTAGATGTTGGGGTATTTATGTGTTCTTGGGGGTGGAAATTATGTAATCTGTGACTCAATTGTATGAAAAGAAAAGCACAGACCCCCATTTACAGGTGAAAGCTCCAACTTACAAGTAAAAGCCAAGGGCCTATTTTATAGATGAAAGAAAAGGGCCCATTTTACATGTTTATTGTATTTTTGAAGACTCTCAGTGTTTTAGAGTGAGTTGCTTAGAAAAGAAAAAAGAATGCATTGTAATCTTGAATAATCTTGATCAGGTCCTAAGGTTACAGTTTTCTTAAAAATGCAATTTAAAATTTACAATTTTCTTTTTCTTCTTTCTTCTGTTTCTTCTACCTTACCTCACCTAGTGGGAATTGGTCACTAGAAGTGTTCACACATCAGTAATGGACAGATTGTCACCCCAAAACAGAAAGTAGAATACACAGGAAGAGGAAATGCATAGTAGACAGCTTTCTCCCACACTCAACACTTCATTGTGAAAGACTTAGGTTTCCTCTCTATGTATTAAAAACCTAGGTGCTACCTCAGGGCAGGGGATCCCTAAGGGCATCCCTATTTCATATACTGTCATGTAGAAGATAAATAACCTAGAGGACTTTCCTTGAATGCAGACCAATCACTCCTACAGTAGTTAAACTGAGCCCTATCTCCATGTACTGATATTGTACAGAGCTGATTAAGCTATTTCCTTCTCCCTTCAATTGGCTCTAAGAAATGCATATAAGGCCAGCTGAGGTTCTGACATTTAATCCTTGAAGCCACCTGACAGTTTCTTGTTTCCTCACATTATGTTCCCTATAAACAGTTGAGCACAGCAGGATGTCAGAGCCACATAGCTCCAGAAATATCAACTGGATTTGAGCCTCAAGATAAGAGGCTATGACTTCCCAGGGCACAAAAGTTTATATATCAGAAACTGAAGCAACAATCTCCTAACTCACTCAAATGCTACCCTAATTGAGTTATGCAGACTGGTCTTTCTGCCTACCCTTCTCCCTGCCTATTTCAGAGGTGCTTTCTCATCACCTGGGCAGCTCAGCTCACAGTACTCAAGTAATTCCCACCATTTCCACCGTCACTCATCCTTGAATCACTCTCTTCTTCATGAGATAATAAATCCTGGGTGAGGCCTTGGATCAAGGACTTTGTTGCATGTGTCCTCACCTAGACCAGACTTAGGACCCCTTGGTTGCCCAAACTATGAATATATCTTAATGTCTTTATTCTCACTGTGGGTTACAAGGGAGATGGTAGATTCAAATTAACTTACCAGGCTTTCAATAATGTTTCAATGAGATTATAAATATAAAACTTCCCAGACTTTGAGGAGGATGGAAAAGGGATTGCAGTGATTGGATTGCAATATTACAAAGGGTTACAATATTGAGATTATGATACCATTGCCTACAGAGTCAGGAATCAATAACCTCTACATGTCAGGCTCCAGATCAGTATTTGTTGAATGACCCATGAAAGCTAAGACAATATTCATCCCCAAACCTACCAACCCCAAACTCAGTGCTTTTTCTATTAAATCCCATTGTTAGCAGGAATAATGTGGTAACTTTAATCTAGCTATCAGTTTCTGAATCTAAGGAAC
The DNA here is from genome assembly GCA_004027455.1 of Hydrochoerus hydrochaeris. Lineage (NCBI taxonomy): Eukaryota > Metazoa > Chordata > Mammalia > Rodentia > Hydrochaeridae > Hydrochoerus > Hydrochoerus hydrochaeris. Next base: position 25,174 of record PVLA01013340.1, read on the forward strand.
AGGTAGTTGTTGGTTTTATTAATAAAGATTAGTATTTTATATTATTTCTTGGTTACTAAAAATGCTCACAGAACTATTTATCTTTGAGTCTAACTAAAGTATCCACCAAATGTGTCAGATAATACTATTACTCACAGACTTTGATTTTTTACCTAGTTAGTGGTGAGTAAAGAAAAAAAAATTTTAAGAAAAACACTACAAGTAAGTTAGAAGTGATCTCTAAACATAGCATTACTAAATGTAGTAAGATTCCTGAGCTCTACATCATGTTGGAACTTTGGGCACTGGGAGAACAGGCAGCCTACTTGCCGCCCTGGTAAGCAGCTGGGGGCCTGCCGGTGAGTGGGCTAAGAATCAGACATGGATCCATTCACCCCACTCCCCCATTAGCAAGTCAGCACCAGTAGTCTGAGTATCTCTTGGGAGGAAGAATGTATGCAGCGTGGCAAGTAAGGGGTATTTCCTTCTACTGTCTCTTTGAAGGCAAATATTTTTATCACTGTTTTGCTTAGTTTTGATTAATGGTACTGCTCTATTCAATATTCTGCTTTTATAAGTTCGATATTTCCTTGCATTTTCCTCTACCTGATTGAAAGGACAGCTAATGTGAACAGAATGGGATGTACTATTGTGCCCATTGCTTGTGTCCTGGTGACCTGCTGTGAGGTTCTATGGTAGTTTCACTGCACTGCAGTTGCACAGGTTTGTTATATCTTGTTCTGCTGTATTTTGCTACCTTCAAAATAAAAAAAGTAGATAACAAAGTAACAAAAGATCTCCAAAAAACTCCCAACTCCACCAAAGCTGATCCATGGAGCATGGATGAGGAGAAACTCAAAAACAAGGCAACAGAATTATATAAGGCGATTAAAAAGTAAATAACAACAACAAAACAAGTCAGTAAGGTACTGAGCAACCTGAAACAGGATATAACTAAACAGATAATGGACTTAAAAAGTAAAAGAAGAAAAGAAAGTGCTCTAGAGGATTTGGCTGCATGTATGTTTAAGTGTGTAGGATTGAAAACCATGTTGCTAAGTTGTTATCGGATCATTGAACTTCTTTGCAGTCTCACTGTTTGAATGCCCACTTTGTATGCTTTAATTTTGTAACTTGAACAACTATGTCTAAAAATACAATATGTAATTTATCAACTAGTGATTTCTTACTTCTTTTTTTTTCCGAGATTCTGTATTGTTTCTACCCCTTTTTCTGTTTTGCTTTTTTTCTCTTTAAATAAATTTTTTTAAAAAAAAATGTAGTAAAAGTTAGTACAGAGAGCTTCCATCACTAGACAGGTAAGCATTATTAGTTTGGAAAGGGCATTTTAATCCCACCAATGCTCACTGACAACATCTGTGACCTTTCAAGCCTGTGACACTGACTGGTTTATTTTAAGTCAATTTCATATACATTCTGAATCATACATGGGCTTGCAATGGATATTGTGTCACTGGGATAAATAAATACACATCTTGTTCAAAAGAAAAAAACAGCCTTGGGGAATTCATTGGCAGGATTTCAAAAGTTCAGGATTTAAATCTCATAGATGACAAAGAAGTAAGCTGATCTTTCTGTGGGGACATACTGGTGTGGACACTGAGCATTGCAATCAGGAGCTTGACAATGAATTAACGACAGTTTGGCCTTCTCTGGTATCTTTTGCTCTAGATTTTAAGTCACAGAATTATATCAAAGAAAGAAATTAGCTTTGTACTCCAAATTTCTATATCTTATATAATTGACCCAGGAGTCAGGTTCTAGGTCTGTCTTCAGCAAATAGTTCATATAAAGCTTACATATTTAAATGTCCATGTGTTCCATGTCAATAAAAAGTTGTATAACAAAATTTCTACGTGGCCAATTGATGAGATTACATTCAGGTTTCTAGAAAAGTAATGTTTAACAAATTAAACAGTAAGATAGTTGCAATGGTGTTATATAAGATTCCTTCCTATTTTAAGGAGCTTACCAATTGAGATACACTTTATATTCAAATTTCAGATTAAACTAATGAATGAGAGTAGTTTTTGCATGTTTGTGTATACCAAAATTATCCCTTTTATAATCCACTTAAAAGTCATTTATAAAGCAAAATTCATTTTCATTGATCCAAACCTAGATTTACAAGCTAGCCACTGTCTTTAAGAACTCGAAAGAAATTGGCAACTACCCTGAAATTGTTTTCAAGTTGCTTTCGCTGATGTGAGTATCTTTGGTGGACCTGTTTGGCAGCTCAATTGTTTTCATGCAGCTGTGGATTACCTGTGGTTTCAAATGAACTACTGTGCATGCTTTGTTTACTTTATCCCTTTTTCCTGTTGGAAAAACAGCTGGAAAACAGACATCCTGCTGTTCAGAGCCTCCAGCTTTGGAATATTAACAGGAAGCCACAATAAGCATCTTCATTACTTCACCTGTGGCATGAAAGGCAGAGAGAATGGAACCCATCAAGAGGAACTGATTTAAAGCAGAGTGAAGCAGTTTGGGGACCATATGGCTTAGCATCCAAAACAGTGCCACTGGGCTAGTAAATTGGCTTCCTTCACACACAGTTCAGCTGGGGGAGGCGGAATGTCAGCTTCTTATAAAAGAGAATAAGGCTGGCCTCAGTCACCTACAGCAATAAGTGGAATAAAGTACTCTATTTGGTGGATTAAAACAAGAACTGGTGTGATGTAATTTATACCAATTGCTGTTAGTGAAAGACATGGAAGTAGAGAGCAGCAGTATGTGGATGGAAGAGAAAGAGTCTGACAGTCTTACGAGATACTTTCATGTGTTTCCCATTATGTATGATTACTCATCCCAAGGCAAGAGAGTTATTGCATAAGCGTTGTTCCAAATGTCTTCCCAGTTGATGGAAGAAAGAGAGTGAGGAGAGGAGAAGTAATTATAAAGAATAAATTTCTAAAGGAGAAGACATGGCCAGCATGAAATTTGACCTGTCTAAGGGTCTTTATGTAATGTCTACATTATAATAAGTCAGAAGAATACCTGGAAGTAGAATTACCAAGTGCAGATCCATCTTCCCTGCTATAGAATGAGGCTGGGGAAGAAAAAAAAGAATTCTGGAAAAAACATCTCCCCTTACATGTAAAAGGAAAATACTAAGCAGAAGAAAAACATAAGGAATAAAAACTGTAACACTATGGATCACACATTTGAGCTTCACTGCATTCTAGGGTACTTTATTTCTTACTTCAATGCATATATTCAGTCTACCTGCTTTTGCTAAACACAATTAAGAAAGAACATGCACTAGGCCCTGGTTGGGAGAGAGGTGGGAGGAACACGACAGCCCAAATAAAGATACAGTTTCTTTATAACAGTCAGCCAAAGTGAGATGCTAGCAATCCATCATTCTATGTAGTCACCATGAGCCTCTGAGTCAGACAGATCCAGCTCAAATGTCAGCTGTCCCACATTTGTTACATGAACTTGAATAAATTACTGTGTTCCTGAATATAAGGAATTCTTCCATTTTCTCAAAGAGAAGCTATTATTCCACTTCCTGGAATTATATGAACTTTTAAGCATACTGGTAAAGTAATCAAATATCTATTTAAATATATATTTTGTTATCTTAGTCATAAATCTCTAAAATCATGTACAATAACAATTTGAAAATATTTGTTTTCACTCATTTCATGAAACAGTATCTTCAAATTTTTTGAGGGGATTTTTGTTTTGTTTTTTGAGACAGGGTCTCACTATGTAGTTCAGGCTGGCCTCAAACTCAGAGCAATCTTCCTGCCTTATCCTCCCTCAAATTCTTAACATGCAACATTGATGTCATTGTTACCTGCTGGTCTTCACAATACATCACCTTCATTTCCATATGGGTTATTTGATGCTGTAATGAGAAATTGTGTAACATTAAAACAATTCCTTTGTTCATTCATCCTGTAGATAAATATATGTGCTGTTTTGTTCCCTTCCTGTAATATAATTACTGATATATTTCTTTAGAAAAGCCTCTTTTTAAAGGCTGCTTTGTGATGATATTCAACCCTCGCAACTGTAAAGTTGCCACCCAACTCCTCACCCACCAAGAACAATGAATAAATCTGTCTAGTGTCTTTGCCTCTTGTTTTAACAATTTCATGGGTGATTTCCATAAGCTCAGCTCTTTTGAGGTCCTCTCAACCACAGGTATGGTAGAAATGGAAGAAGTGCTCTGTAACTTCAGAGCCTTTATAAAGACTGAACTATAAGATGATCCATTCCTTTCTGAGAGGTAAGTTTGGAAACTATCTTGTGCTTTTCTTTAGTGCATACAGTAAATGCTTTATCTCTCTCAGCATCTGTTTCCTCCATTGTAGTACAAAGCTAGGAATAGCCCTTTCTTCATAGAATTTGGGTGAGGATTAAATGAGATACTGCCATACAATGACAATTAGCACAGTGCATTACAAAATAACATTATCCTTTGACACTGCCTCAGATTAAAAAAAAAAAACTAGAGACTCATATCTAAGAGAGTTCACAAAGTTCTAAAAGATAGACAGGTTAAAGGAAATTGGATTATTATTCCAAAGAGGGAAAAATGAGTAACATGAAAAACATGCTCCTAAAACAGAAAGAGGTTTTAAGCAAAGAAAAATAGGTATTTCTGCTTTTCTTCTTCACTCAATAAATAACCACAATATGCATCTGAATGGAAGCATACAGGGTTTATGTCATATAGAAAGAATAACTTCTATTTAGTAAAACTTGTGGAGGAAAAAAGAATCAATTATAAATAGAGACTGTGAAAGACTTTCAAAGTGAGGAAACATTTGATAATATCTAAGGGTGTCTTAACAGTGTTACTGCAGGAAAAGCTTGGTAAGATGGAAAATTGACCCTATGTTTCTGTGTATCAAGATGAGGCACTATATAAAATTAAAACACCTGGGCAATACTGAAGGCTAAAATGATAGCACGTTTTGCTAAGTATTTTGCTTATCAAGTAAATTTATATTTTACTGTCTTTTCATAGGTTGTCACTACTGTTACAAAACACCATGAACTTTGGTACATCAAGGACCCAGGTTCAAGTCTCTGCATTTCTTTTCACTGTGTGAATTTGAATAGGCTCCTCAAACCCTCTTAACTATGTTTCATCATCTGCACACAGTACATCAGCCTGACAGTGAAGATCACAGGTGGTGTGCATGAGATGATTTAGTTCAGTAGCTGGCTTGCAGGGATACTCCAAATATTGATTCTCTTCTCCTCCAGATTGTACTCACAAGCATATGCTAGTTTTCAGAAGCTGAAGTCATCATACTGCATTGTCAACTGAGACCCTTTCAGCAGGAAGTAGTTTATTTCTCAATACATAACTGAGTTACATTCCAGCTCTGCTTATTTTTAGGTAACAAACCCTCTAAAGATGATATTAGAGAAAGGTGAATAAACTTCTGTTGCTTACATGAAGTTGTTATAAGGTTTTCTAATCAGCAGTTATGTTCAGCTAGTTCTGCTGTTTAAACCTACTGCTATGGTTTGGGTTTGTACGTGTCCCTAAAGCCTCACACATATCAAGGGGGTGATCCTTTTGAAGGCAGCTGAACTAGCATTTGTAATTGGTTCATTATCTGGCACTGCAATTGGTGGTGTGAGTGCCACATCAGCCCATGGTCAGGTAGCCTGACATAAAATATGACAGAAGGAAAGAGGCCAGCAGGCCGCTCTGGTAAGTGGCTGTGGTTTGGCACACTGCGGCCGCCCCAGGGTGAGAACCACATCAGTGTTTCCTGAGATCCTCGATGCACCACGTTAGATCTTGGGGCGCTGGGAAAACAGGCAGCCAGTTCACCCCTCTGGTGGGCGGCTATGAGCCTACCAGGGCGCGGGCTAAGAATCAAACATCCATTCCTCTCCCATCCCACCCACTAGCAAGTGAAAGCCAGAGATCTGAGCAACTCTTGCAAGTTTGACTATATGTGACATAGCAAATAAGGGGGATTTTCTTCTGCCATCTCTTTGAGGGCAAATATTTTTAGCTCTGTTTTGCTCTGCTTTGATCAATGGTATTGCTCTATTCAATATTCTGTTCTTGTAATTTCGGTATTTCCTTCCATATTGCTCTGCCTGATTGAAGGAACAACTATTATGAAGAAAACCAGAAGTACTATTGTGCCTATTGCTGTGGTCCTGGTGGCCTGCTGTGAGGTTCTGTGCCAATTTCACTGCACTGCCTCAATTGGCTATGCCCTGTCTTGTTCTACTGTATTTTACTACCTTCAAAATAAAATAAATAAATAAATAAAAAATAATAATAAATAAGAAAAAAATTTTTAAAAAGTAAGTAACAACAAAACAGATCAGCAAGGTACTGAGCCACCTGAAACATGATATAACTAAACAGATAATGGACTTAAAAAGCAAAAGGAGGAAAAGCAGGTGCTCTAAAGGATATAACTGCATGTATATTTAAGGGTGTAGGAATGATAATTATGTTGCTAGGTTTTTGTTGGATCAAAGAACGGAGCTGTTTGTAGCCTCACTGTTTGAATGTCCACTTTGTATGCTTTAATTTTGTAACTTGAACTACATCCAGGAAGGCAATATGTAACGTATCAACTAGTGATTTCTTACTGTTCATTTTTTTTGAAATTCTATATTGTTTCTACCTTTTTTTTCTGTTTTGCTTTATTTTCCCCCTCTTTAAATAAAATTAAAAAAAAAAACAGGAAAAAAACATAGAGGGAAAGAAGCTTGCTCCTCTCTTTTCCCTATTGTTCTGATTGCTTCTGATATCTGCTGCTGCCATGCACCCTGCCTTGGAACCAGCTGAGTATGGACTGAAACTTCCAAGTACTTTCAGCTAAATAAACCTTTCTTTCCCTAATTTTGGAAATCAGGTGTTTTCTTTCAGCAGTGAGAGTAAAGTAATCAAGGCACCTACTCCTGAAAAGAATCTCATTGTTGGTCCTAACACATCTTTACAATTTGTAAAAATGTCTCCATAACTTTCTTTTCATCCAGGGGTGGGTGACTTGGATGATTTTAAACATTCTGGCAAGGTTTATTAGTTAGAAAAGATTCAAAACACAGTGACTGAAACAAGACAAATTATAACTTTCTCATGTAACTGTTCAGTGGTAAACAGTACAAGACTTTTGGGACAGCATTGTCATTAAGACATAACTTCCATCTCTGGGTTCTAGGCAACTTTCACTCAGTGGGAAATACAGAGTCAGGCCACAACATGTACCTTTCTAGGAATACAACTCACAAGAGTCACACATACTTCAGGTCACAGCCCACTTGTCCAGATTTAGTCATGCAGCCACATCAGCTACAACACTGTGACATGCAGACTTATGCTAGAAAGCCAGAAAAAAACCAGGGAAAGGATGGAATAAGAACATGAAGACGGGACTATCAATGGTGTCTGCTTCACCAAGTTGAAGAAAAAGAGTTCTCTACATGATTTAACTATTTATTAAAGAACCATTTAGATTTTGGAAAGTACAAAAAATATACCTATTAATCCAAAATTTGATATGGCAGTTATAGATATAATACAATGAATAAAAACCATAGCAATGGGCCAGGTGCTTACCTCAGTGGTACAAGAGCCTGCCTGGCAAGCATGAGGTCATGAGTTCGATCCCTGGTATTAAAAAAAAAAAAGATAAAAACCATAGCAACATAAATAGAGGAAATAAGTACAAACCTTGTTTGTATCACAGAAACACGAGTCACAAAGTCTTACTGAGGCCAAGTTACATTTGGGAAAATCTTAATATGCTAACCCAAAAAAGGAGTTGGAGCAGTAGTGTGTGGCAATAGTGACAACACTTAGCCTCAATCTTCTAAACATAAAAAAGTGATAAGAGGGCACCCCCAAACATAGTCTAGGCTAGCCTGGAGAGCTCACAAAGAAGAGAGAGCCTCGCCCCCCACACACACACACACATGGCTCCTGAGAGTCCCAAGAGTTGAAAGCACAAGAGGTGGTTCCCAACACACTCACTGGCATTAGCTTGGGGGAGTTTGGGACATCACTCCCGGTGCTGGGGTGCCCGCCCACCCCCTAGGTCACTGGATTAGCCTGAAGAGGTTTCACAGGCTTGAGTGGACCACACCCAGCGACCTTTATTCAAACAGGGGAATAAGCAGGCTCTGAGAGGGGAGGTGAGCCTGCGCAGTGGTGAGCAGAATTCCAGCTCCCTGGCTCTGGCCCAGGACAGTTTGGGATATTGCTAAAATATTAGACACAGCTAAAATATTAGAGAAACAAAGCAAACAAAATCCCTGAATGAACAGTATAAGAAACAAACAGAACACATAAAGCATATTCAAAGAGATATACAGGAAATCAAAAATTCTATTGTAAACTGCCAAAACCACCTCAACGAAAGTGAAGCTAGAATTTCAGATGTTGAAGATAAGATTGCAGCTAGTGAACAGGAAAGGAAAGATCTTTTAAAAACAACAAGGAATCAGGAAATAACAATTCAACAGTTGCAAGATCATGCAAAGAAAAACAACATGAGATTTATAAGGATGTGAAAAAGAAGGGGACAACACAAATTATATTAAGAGGCTATTTAAAGAAGTAATAGCTGAAAATTTCCCAAACACAAGAATGGAAACTGACATTCAGATTAGTGAAGCATATAGAACTCCAAACAGCCATAACCAAAATAAAACTACACCCAGAGATATAATAATCACCATCCCAGAAATCCAACATAAGAATAGAATATTAAAAGCTCTTAGAGAGAAAAGACAGATCACCTATAAAGGAAAACCCATCAGAATCACAGCAGACTTCTCAACACAAACAATGAAGGCAAGAAGAGCATGGAGTGAAATATTACAGATCCTAAAGGAAAACAACTTCCAACACAGACTGCTGTACTCTACAAAACTGTCCTTCAAAATGATGGAGAAATAAGATACTTCCATGATAAAGAACAGTTGAAGAACTTCAGGATCATCAAACCAACCCTGCAAAGAATACTCAAAGACATTCTAGATACACATAGGAAAAAAACAGTAAGCAAGACAGACAATTAAACAGAAGGGAAAGATAAAGATACAACAGTAGAGAGATAATATGTCAACAATAAACCAATGTATGATAGTTATAACCATTAATGTAAATGGCCTCAAATCACCAATTGAAAGAAACAGACTGGCAGAATGGATCAAGAAACAATGTCCAACCATATGCTGTATACAAGAAACCCATCTAATCCAAAAGGAAATACACAGACTGAAAGTCCAAGGGTGGAAAACAATACTTCATGCAACAGTAACTTAAAAAAAAAAGCAGGGGTAGCCATTCTGTTTGCAGACAACATGAACTTCAAACCAAAAATGATCCAAAGAGATAAAGAAGGTCACTATATACTAGTTAGGAGAAAACATCAAAAGGAAGAAGTAACAATCTTAAATATATATGAACCAAATTCCAAAGCACCCAACTACACAAAGCAAGTACTAACAGAAATGAAAAATCAAATAAGCAGTAACACAATTATAACAGGAGACCTTAACATAACATTGACACAAAGGGACAGATCAACTAGACAGAAATTCAGCAAAGAAATAACAGAACTGAATCATACCTGTGAACAAATGGACTTGATAAACATATACAGAGTGTTCCATCCAACAATATCAGAATATACATTCTTCTGAGCAGTACATGGGAAATTCTCTAAAATAGAACATATACTAATGCACAAAACATTTAAGTAAATGCAAAAGAATTGAAATTTTCCCATGCATGTTATTGGATCATAGCACCATGAAACTGGATATTAATGATAAAAGTGACTGCAAAAACCCCACAAACACGTGGAAATTAAATAATACACTCTTGATCAATCAGTGGGTCACAGAGGAAATTAAAGAAGAAATTAAACAATATCTACAAGCAAAGGAAAATACAAATACAACTTACTGGAACCTGTGGGAAGCAATGAAAGTGGTCCTCAGAGGAAAATTCATTGCACTGAGTTCCCACATTAGGAAAACAGAATGAACACAAATAAGCAACCTGATATTACACCTGAAACATCTAGAAAAAGAACAGCAAGCCAAGCCCAAAGCCCAAAGAAGGGAGGAAATTATAAGGATCAGAGCAGAAATTAATGCAATAGAGACTAAGAAAACAATACAAAGAATCAATGAATCAAAGAGTTGGTTTTTTGAAAGAATAAATAAAATTGATAAGCCCCTAGCCAACCTAATTTTAAAAAGGAAAGAAAAGATTCAAATTCATACAGTTGGAATGAAAAAGATGAAATAACTACCGACTCTGTGGAAATACAGAAGATCATCAACACCTATTTCGAAAACCTCTGCTCTCATAGGTTCAATAACACAGAAGAAATGGTCAGATTCCTAGAAACATATGAACCACCAAAGCTGGATCAAGAAAATGTAAAACTGCTGAATAAGCCAATTTCTATTAATGAAATTGAAAATGTAATAAAGCCCTTACCAACAAAGAAGAGCCCAGGCCCAGATAGATTCACTGTGGAATTCTACAAGAAATACAAAGAAGACTTAATGCCGACACTCCTCAAACTGTTCAATGAAGTTGAAAGGAAAGCAATTCTCCCTAAGTCATTCCTGGAAGCAAATATTACTCTAGTACCAAAACCTGAGAAAGACCCAACTAAAAAAGAGAACTACAGGCCAATCTCCCTAATGAACATAGATGCAAACATTCTCAGTAAAATACTGGCAAACAGGATGCAGCAAATCATCAAGAAGATTATACACCATGACCAAGTGGGATTCATTCCAGGCATGCAGGGATGTTTCAACATACATAAATCAATAAATGTAATCCACCATATCAATAAACCAAAAGTGAGAATCACATGATCCTTTCTATAGATGCAGAAAAAGCTTTTGATAAGATCCAACACCCATTCATAAGAACCTTACAGAGAATTGGAATAGGTGGTCTCTACCTCAATATGATAAAGGCCATCTATGACAAACCAACAGCCAGTGTCATAATAAATGGCCAAAAACTGAAAGTCTTTACCTTAAAATCAGGCACAAGACAAGGATGTCCCTTATCACCACCACTCTTATTCAACGTAGTACTGGAAATATTAGCCAGAGCAATTAGACAAGAGAGAGAAATAAAAGGAGTAAAGATAAAAAAGAGAAAGTTAAACTGTCACTATTTGCAGATGACATGATACTCTACATAGAGGACCCCCAAACCTCTGTTGAAAGACTCCTAGATATAATAAATTCAGCAATGTAGCTGGATACAAAGTCAATACTCAAAAATCAATAGCATTCCTATACACTAACAACAAAAATCACTGAGAGAGAAATAAGAGAAGCCACACCCTTCACACTAGCATCCAAAAAAATGAAATACTTAGGAATTAATCTAACAAAAGAAGTAAAAGAGTTGTGCAGGGAAAATTATAATGCCCTGAAAAAAGAAATCGAACAGGACCTCAGAAAATGGAAAGACATCACTTGTTCATGGATGGGATGAATAAATATTATAAAAATGGTCATTTTCCCAAAATTGTTATACACATTCAATGCAATCCCAATGAAAATACCACTAACGTACCTCATAGATCTAGAGAAATCACTCCCAAAATTCATCTGGAACCAGAAGAGACCCAGAATAGCAAAGGCTATTCTAAGCAGCAAAGCCAAGGCAGGTAGCATCACAATCCCTGACTTGAAGTTATACTACAAAGCTACTGTAATAAAATCAACATGGAACTGGAATAAAAACAGACCTGAAGATCAATGGAATAGACCAGAAGATACAACTCCAAACACACTCAATCACCTTATCTTTGATAAAGGGGCCAAACATGTTCACTGGAAGAACGACAGTCTCTTTAATAAATGGTGCTGGAAAAACTGGCTATCCATATGCCAAAAACTAAAATTAGACCCATGCCTATCACCATGTACTAAACTAAAAGCCAAATGGATCAAAGATCTAAATATTAAAACAGAAACAACAAATCTGTTGGAAGACAAAGTAGATAAAAATCTCAAAGACATAGGGGTAGGTAGAGTATTCATGAACAAGAACCAAACTGCACGGGAAATACTTCCCAGAATCAATAACTGGGATCACGTCTTATTAAAGAGTTTCTGCATGTCCAAACAAATCTTCAGCAGAGTGAAAAGAAAACCTACAAACTGGGAAAAAATCTTAGTGAACTGTCCCTCAGACAAAGGACTTCTGTCTAGAACTTATAAAGAATTAAAAAAGATCAGACCCCCGAAATTCAAAGACCCAATCCAAAAATCTTCATCTGAGAACACACAGTTCTCAGATGAAGAAATACAAATGGCAAATAAATACATGAAA
>PVLA01013341.1:0-27155 GCA_004027455.1 Hydrochoerus hydrochaeris
TGCCAGGCAGGCGCAGTGCTGCTGAGCTGCATCCCAGGCCCTACACTTTCGTTTTTTCACACCAGAGAAATAATGCAGTGTTTACACGCACATCTGATTTGTCTTAGAACAGTCTTTAAAAAATAGAGGAAAAACAAGCAGAAGCCAGGCACTGGGTGGCACACACCTGTCTCTCTGGCAGGCTGAGGCAGTAAGAACTTAGTGACTTAAGGAGTGACTGTCTCAAGGTCAAAAACAGCTGGGTGTGGTGGTGCACACCTGTGGTCCCATCTACTCGGGAGGCTGAGGCGGGAGGATCCCTTGAGTCCAGGAGTTCTGGGCTGCAGTCCACTGTGCTGATCAGGTGTCCACACTAAGTTTGGCATCGATGTGGTGACCTCCTAGGAGCAGGGGACAGCAGAGTCCCTCAGGAGGTGTAAACCACCCAGGTCAGAAGCGGAGCAGGTCAGAAGTCCCGTGTTGATCAAAGTAAAAAATAAAAAGGGCTGGGATTATAGCTCAGGGCAAAGGCCGTGGGTGCAGTTCCAGCACCACGGGCGCACACGTCCGCACACACACACACATGCATGCACACACAAAAGGCGAGCAGAAGGCACAGGGACCCCACATGCCCCTTGAGGATGTGGGCCCTGCGAACCAGGATTGCGCCCCGCTGAGGGCGCTCGGTCCCTGGAGCCCAGTCTGTCCTTACACTGCCCACATCCCTTCAGGCTGCAGCCCTTTGTGAGCCCCTTGGCTTTCCAGCCCGCAGCCCTTCCTCTCTGTGCAGGGGAACCCAGGGCCCTGATGCTCAACTGCATGCCCAGCTCTGCTTTTCACACAGGGCCCTTCTGACTAAGTTGCCCAGGCTGGGGTTGAACCTGTGTCAGCCTTCCAGGCCATCTCCACCACACCCTACTTCGCACAGGTTCGCTACCCCAGGGGCGTCCTCTGCAGCGCAGGCCCAGCTCAGACGGCAGCTCCGTGTCACAGCGGGGCAATCTCAGGTGATACCGTCACCTGTCCATTGTGTGGGGTGCAGCCCAGGTGTGGTACAGGGCCAGGGGAGGTCAGGGCCCTGCTAGAATGTGCGTCTGTCCGGGGTCCCGTGTGCCCATGGTCCCTCCTGCTCATGTGTATGCCCCCAGGATGATGACTTCACCAGGTGACTTCCTGTCCCCTGGCAGGGCAAAGCTATGCCCTGCATGTGGACATGGAGCAATGCGCCCTGGGCATCAGTAACGCAGATGTGACCCTTGGGGACCCCGTCCTTATTTGCCAAGGAAGGAGGATGGGCCTGGGTGGTGCGGTGTCCAGGTGGACCAGGTGTGTCTGGGTGGGTGGGCCAGGGAGAGCAGAGCAGAGGGCGCAGCCATGTGGTCACCTGGCTTTAGTGTCCTACCCTGTGCCAGGCCCATGCAGGGCCCTGTCACAGCACCAGTGTGCCCAAGTCACCACCATCTGCACACTGTGGGGCATCCACTGCAGAAGGGGAGGCAGAGGGGTGCCACTTCTGACTGACTGACAGCAGCAGCCCTGCTGCCATCCAGGCTCCTGGTGGCCAGGTAGGCGGTGTGACCGAGGCAGCAGTCCCTGAGGTGTTTCCTCAGGGCCAGCAGGGCCGTGGGTCTGCCTGGAGGCCCGGCGCAGCGGAGGCCTGGAGGTGCCACCGGTCCCAGCCCCTCCCTGTGTGCAGCAGGGGTCCTCTCCGGGGACAGCGTTTGCATGAAGAGATGCCTGTCGTGCCAGCCCGGATGGTCTGGGGAGACAGCTGCCTGTCGTGGCAGCTTCCTGTCACTCAGCATAAGGACAGCACACTCAGGAGAGGCGGCCTGGGAGTGCCGTCACCTACCCAGCCTGGTCAGCCTCTGTGGCAGTGCTTTGGCCTCACAGGGAAAGCAAACCAGAGCCTCTGTGGACCTGCCAGGGTGCCGTCACCTGGACGGGGACACGGGGACGGCAGATGGGGAGCGCCGAGCTGCCATGGGGAGCCACTGACGACCCCTCGGGTGGAAATCGTGCTCACAGCAGCTGGAGGGAGGAGAGCAGCCCAACATCCACAGAGGGACACATGGCAAGGTCCACCCCACTCTGTGACGTTACGGCAATGTGGTGGGACCTCGAGGATGCCATGCCAGACAGCACAGCGAGGGCCCTGGGTGGGGCGCGCCCAAGACAGCAACACCAGAGATGACGTGAAAGTGACGGCTAGCGCGAGTCCCGGGTACACGAGGGATGGTCCTCTGCTGGTCCCTTGCTGCTGGATCCCACAGGGGTCTTGGTGACTGCCGAGCTCTTGTCACGGCTGCCAGTCTGCAGCTGTCACCAGTGCCCTGCACCCCGGTGGACACCTCTACTTGATGAGCAAGTGCCATTGTGGTTGTCCGTGCTCCTTGTGGGGCAGTGGTGGAGCTGTGACCACCGATGGGACGCTTCTTAGCATCACTGGTGAGAGCCAGGGCTGCACCCTTTCTCCGAGACTGGGGTGCAGACCCGTGTCCTGACAGGTGCTGCCCCAGCTGGCCAGTGACTGCGTCTTCATCTCTCTGGTCCCTGCACTGGCAAGGGCCGGAGTGGTAGGCTCCGCTGGTGTGACGGCCGTTTCCGAGGTATGGCTTCTCCAGGCTGATCTTACGGATGTCCCTGAGTATGGCATGGTGCAGCACGGCCCCATCCCCAGGACTCCAGAGAGCACGACCTTAGGGACCTGGGTGACAGTGAGTTGCAGCCAAGAAGTCACACACTGAGTCCCAGCACTGCGCCACTCCCCCCCCACCCCCCACCCCGCCCAGCGCACTGACGGACAGGTGACAGGAGGGCTGCTTCCCCCACAGCCTGGCTACCATGATGGAGAGCCTACTGCTTTCCCACGAAGAACGTGTGCTCAAGTGGGCAGCCCGCACTGGGTCAACCCTCGAAGCCACAGTGGCGGGGGGGGGAGGGTGTACCCATGGCCACCCCCAGCTGTGCCACCCGCTGTTCTGGGCCTGGACCTGGGCTGCTCCATCATGACTGTCCTGGCCTCTGTGAAGTCACCCAAGGGCCTGATGGCCTTCTTGCCCTGGAGCCCTGGAGAGAGCTCTGCCCTGTCCCTTTGGCTGTGATGTCCCTGCCGTGAAGGCCCAGTGACAAGCTTGTCACTCACTCATTGTTCCTGATAGGCAGTGTCTCAGGCCAGACGTCAGCCAGGTTCTGCAGGGGACAGTGGTGGCTGGGAGGGCCACCGGCCGTGTCCTGATGGGCTTCTGCTTCCTGATGGCCAGCAGATCCCAGTGCCAGCTCAGAGGGCCCACTGCAGGGGTGGCAGTGTCACAGGAGCCAGCGGCCTGGAGGGCCAGAGCTACGCGTGACCCTGGCAGACACTTGAGCACTCGTAGGTTGTGCATAAAATCTGGGTGTCTGCCCACCAGCTCCTGCTGCCTGTGGCTCTTTCTCTTCTGGGACAGGTAGCCCCAGGGACTGGCCTGCATGTCCCCTGTCTCCTGTCCCCAGTCTTGACCTCTAAGCCAGGTTCCAGGCCCTGGGAAGGACACAGTCTTAACTCCTGGTCTCAGTGGACCCTGCACCGTTGCCTCCAGCCCCAGCCCTGGTCCCCAGCCCCTCCCGCCATGGCTGGGTCACCTTGAGGCGTGGGTACACTCAGGGATCCAGACCCCATCTGGGATCCAGGAGTGGTGCCAGCCTTTCCACCCACCTGCTGCCAGCCGGGCCTCCTGGCGTGGATACCAAGGGGCTCACACCCCGGAAGCTGCAGCCCGCAGGAGGGGCCTCGGTGGGGATGCGGGTGCCCTGTGCTCCCTGTAGATGCTGTGGTCACCACCCAGTGGGGCCCTGGGGCCATGCTTCCTCCCCTGCCTCCCCGCTCCTGGTCTGTCCTGGCCTCTCCCAGGCAGGGCAGCACCAGCGCTGGGCGGGGGTGGGGTGCGGGGCCAGAGTAGCTGCTTGGCTGACTGTTGTGGTTTTGGTGCTGGTGATGGAGCCTGGGGCCTCGCGTGGGCCGAGGGCGCCGTGGGTCTGTAAAGCGGTCCCTCTTGTGTGGGCTTGGGAAGTGAAGGACAGGCTGAAAGCAGTGGGGCCCTGCAGTGGGTCTTGGGGAATGCTGCGGGGCAGAGGGTCACAGTGTGGCGTGCTGGCGCCCGTGACCAAAGTCTGGTCTTATCTGGGCTGTGGCTTTGTTTTGTGCTTTGGTGACACCGGGGATTGAACCAGGGCCGTCATGCTGAGCAGCACCCTCCACCCCTATTCACTCCATTTATCTAGAGACAAAGTCCCATTACGTTGCTCAGACTGGACGCAAGCTTGCCATCCTCCTGCCCCAGCCTCCTGGCGAGCTGGGGTCAGGCGTGTACCACTGCACCCCGCCCAGCTGCGGGTTTTAGGCAGAGCATGCAGGCCGGGTCTGGGCGGAGCCCACTGTGGGATCCTGGAGTCCACCTCATCTCAGGGTCTGCGCCCCACTTCTGCTCTCTGGGCCACACCTTCCCATGTGGCTGCTGGAGATGGAGGTGGAAACCTGGGTCACTGCTTTGTGGATCCCTGAACCCCCAGCCTGCCCTCTGCTCCCAGCTTAGTCACAGGGAGGTTCTTGTACCCACACTCCGGTGCAGGGCTGCACGGACTCGGGGCTGCAGGCTGGCTTTGGGGCGCCCTTCTGGCCTCAGCCACCAGGCACAGCTGCCTGGGAGGGGCCAGCCATGGCTCTGCACAGGAAGTGCCACTGCTACCCTGGGCCTGTGCCAGGGCTCCCCGAGACCTTCCTTCCCACAGTGTCCTCTGTCCTTTGGTGGACCTGCGTCCTGGGGCGCGTGGCATCCTGACCTGTACCTCTGTCTCTCTCCAGCTGGGTGCTCCAAGATTTGAGGCCGAGGAACCCATCAGCAGAATGTCCCCTCTCCCAGTGCACAAGCCTCAGGCCACCGAGACACACGTTCCCGCCGGGCCCCCAAGGGCGCACCCGACGCACTAGCTGGGCGCTGAGGCAATGGCAGACTCGTGCTAGGTGGCGGCGGCTGCGGCGGCAGACTCGGCTTCCAGACTCGACCTGCGGCAGAGCCACCGTGGAGAGGCCGGGGTACCACAAACTGATGGATTTTGACAAGAAAGGGAGAGGGGAGCTGGAGGAGGGCCGCAGGATGTCCAAGGCTGGCGCGGCCCGCAGCGGCCACAGTGTGCGGAGCTCGGGGACCAGCTCGGGGGTGCTGATGGTGGGCCCCAACTTCCGCGTCGGCAAGAAGATAGGCTGCGGCAACTTCGGGGAGCTGCGCCTAGGTGAGCCCCAGCCCAGGCCACCCACCGCGGGGAGCCAGGTTCCCGGTGTGCCGTGCCCGTGTTGGCGCAGGGGGATCGGCTTGACCAGCCGGCCCCTCTCCCACTGGAGACCGGCTGTCTGTCTGTCCATCTGTTTTATGGAGCTGGGGGTGGAACCCAGGGCCTCCACACTGAGCTATACCCCCAGCCCTTTTTCTGAGTCAGGGTCTGGCTAAGCTGCCCGGCTGGGCTGGAACTTGCGCTCTCCTGCCTCAGCCTCCCAGCACGCAGGGTGACAGGTGTGTGCTGCTGCACTCTGCTCCAGGAGGAGGCTCTGAGGGTGGGCCAGCCCAGTCCCCTCCCCCGGGGATAATTGCAGCATCAGAGTGGCTCTGCCATCAGCGGAGGGAGCAGCACAGCGGTTCCTCAGACACAACACTTGGTGCACTTGGGCAGACCCAGTGCATCCATGAGCACGTCTGGGTGATCAGCACCGAGCTGTCTGGTGCACTCTGCTCTGTGCATTGGGTCTGGGTCTGAGCTGTGACCAACAGGGAGGCCCAGCGTCCCCAGAATGTGGGGGGGGCTCCCTTTTGCAGCTGAGCCCCAGGCCCACCCCAGGTCCTGTGGCCCTGCAGAAGCTGCCACCTGGGAGCACGAGACAGCTGCCCTTCACCCTGGGGCTCATCAGGGGCCCGGGTGACAAGCCAGGGTGGCCATGGAGTTGCTGGCAGCAAAAAGCTCCATGTGCACCCCTGGCAGGCCCGCAGCCCCCCACCTCAGCTTGTCAGACGGGCAAAGGAGGCCCAGGGCCGGGACACGGCCTGGCCACACTGCTCCCTGCCTGTTACTGGGGTGCACAAGGGTCTCCTCCGGAGGGGCCATGTGCGGCGGGCCTGTGACCAGTGTGGAGTAGTTTACTTCTGAGGCTTGGAAGCCCCTGGTCCTCTGCACACAGCAGGCTTGTGGCGGCCTGACTGGTGTCCCCTGTGCGTCCCCTCAGTCTACAGCCTGCTGCCCCTTGAGTGTGTGCATGTGTGCACAGTAGCGTGAGCGCAGGCCTGTGTGTGCAGGTGCAGTGGGTACACACAGGTTGGCCGGGGGTGGAGCGCGACAGCACAGGTGTCTGATGCGGCCTGCAGGTGCTGTAGTGGCTCTGGCTTCACACGCTGACTGCGCTGCATGCAACCGGGCCTCCTCCGAGAGCGGTGGCCGTGGCCCATGGCCTGTCACCAGCACCAGGTGTTGCTGGGGTCAGCCTCTGTGGTGTGCACCTCACCTCACGTCTGCAGAGCCCCGGGAGCTCCCAGCGTGGACTGCCTGCCTGCACGCTCTGAGCATGGGTGCCAGGGTCTCAGTGACAGCACAGGTCACTGAGTGGGAGGAGCTGGGCCTCCTGTTTCCACGGCCACCTCCACTCAGCTCCTCTGGTGGCAGACAGGCCTGTTCCTGCCCTTGCAGCTACTGCAGCATTCAGAGTGGGCAACATCAGTGGTGACTGTGCTCAGCTCAAGGGATTCCCTGGCTTCCATCCCCAGGTCACCGACTGGGCACTCTGGGGGTGCATTGTGCCTCCCTAGCACATGCAAAGGCCCTGGGCTCCATCCCCAGCACCGCCAAAAGATCAGAGCTTAAATACCAGTGTCGGACCCCATGTTCAGGTCTCGTCCTTGTTTGTTTTGTTTTGTTTTTTTGGTACCGGGGATTGAGCTCATGACCTCGAGCTTGCCAGGCAGGTGCTTGTGTCACTAAGCTACATCCCCAAATCTCCAGCCCCAGCTCCCCTATTTTCGCTACCTGTTGTGTATCTGTCCTTTCCCTTGGGCCTGGTGAAGTTTCACTCTGCTAGCCTGGAGGGTGCTGTGTGTCCGGAGTAGACTGAGGGTCATGCTGGGTGCTGGCCACTTTGTTGCTCTGCTGTTCAGCAGGGTTGGATGGCCCCTCGTGAGCCATGGGCTCTGGGGTCCTGGCTGGGTCTTGGGAGTTTGGGGGTTCCCTGCTGTGAGACCTGGGCCACACTCCTCCAGCCCACATGGTCTGAATCTTGCTGTAGCCTGTGGCTCTGGGTGCATCTCTGTCCAGCCATTAGTCTCCTGCCTGGGGTGTCACCCTAGGACCGCTGCAGGGGACCTCACGCAGCAAGAGCACCTAAGCAGGGAGAGCTCAGACCCCTGCACATGGTCCCATGGCTGCAGATGTCGCCAGGGGCCTCACGCTCACACATCCCCACCTCAGTCCATGCCAGGA
This sequence comes from Hydrochoerus hydrochaeris, assembly GCA_004027455.1. Lineage (NCBI taxonomy): Eukaryota > Metazoa > Chordata > Mammalia > Rodentia > Hydrochaeridae > Hydrochoerus > Hydrochoerus hydrochaeris. Next base: position 7,474 of record PVLA01013341.1, read on the forward strand.
CTGGACCGACAGAGCACAGCGGAAGTCCCTGCAGGAAAGCGCAGCCGTGGCAGCAGGGCCTTAGGGTACCTGACTGGAGAAGCCCCAGCTTCAGGGGGGCTCCGCACTGGACAGCAGGCTGCCAGGTGACAAGAAGACCTCAACAGACATGGCCACAGGGAGGGCGGTGTCACCTGTCGTCCTCCCCAGGGGCCCCCGTGGCCCCAGCCTCCCCAGGAGGCTTCACTGCTGGGGTCTCGGCGTCCCGGGTTAGACAGAGCCCAGGTGTCTCCCAGTGCAGGCAGCAAGTAGGTCACCGCCAGACAGCGCACACAGGACCCAGGCCCAACCTCAGACCCTGGGGTGCCGCCCTGGGGGACATGGGGGGACACATGTGGTGGGCCTGGACAGATCCCTGAGGACCCAGCAGGCCTTGAAGGTCGAAGTTGAGAAAAGGCCAGGGAGGGAGGCAGAGGGGCGGCCACACAGTCCCGGCGCTCGTCCTGCACTGCGGTCTGGGCGCACACACCCAGGCGTCCCTGCCCAGCCCTCCTGCAGGCCGTGGGGCTTGACCCGTGTCTTCTGTCCTGGGCAGGTGTCCGAGGCTCCTGGAGCACCAGTAGGGGGCGCGTGGGAGTAAGGCAGGTCGTGGTCACTGCAGAGGGGGCCTGCCCGAGCGGACAGGCAGGGGCCCCCGGGACAGTGCTCGCTGCTTGCACGGGGACACACAGGAGTGTGCCCGAAGGGACAGGAGAGCCTCTCCCTGCCAGGCAGGGCCGCGGCTTCGGGATCCAGGCGTGGGAGGGCCGAGGTGCCCCTGATGGCCTCTCTGTCCCCGCAGGAAAGAACCTCTATACAAACGAGTATGTGGCCATCAAACTGGTGAGTGGGGCTCCCTGCTCCCCGCGCGGGGTCCGGGGCGGGCGCGGGGGGCCTGGGTAAGCGCGCGCCTGTCCGCAGGAGCCCATCAAGTCCCGGGCCCCGCAGCTGCACCTGGAGTACCGCTACTACAAGCAGCTCAGCGCCGCAGGTACGCGCCGGGCGTGGGGGGAGGGCGGGGAGGGGAGGGGAGGGGGCCCGGCAACAGCCTCCCGGCCCGCAGAGGGCGTCCCTCAGGTCTATTACTTCGGCCCGTGCGGGAAGTATAACGCCATGGTGCTGGAGCTGCTGGGGCCCAGCCTGGAGGACCTGTTCGACCTGTGCGACCGCACCTTCACGCTGAAGACGGTGCTCATGATCGCCATCCAGCTGGTGCGCAGGCGCGGGGCTCAAGGGCGCGGGGCGGGGCTCGGCAGGTGCCCCGCCCCGCTGAGGCCGCGGCGACCCCCGCCCCCAGATCACGCGCATGGAGTACGTACACACCAAGAGCCTCATCTACCGCGATGTGAAGCCCGAGAACTTCCTGGTGGGGCGCCCAGGGAGCAAGCGGCAGCACGCCATCCACATCATCGACTTCGGGCTGGCCAAGGAGTACATTGATCCCGAGACCAAGAAGCACATTCCGTACCGCGAGCACAAGAGCCTCACGGGCACGGCGCGCTACATGAGCATCAACACGCACCTGGGCAAGGGTCAGCTGCCGGGCGGGCGGGCGGGCGGGCGGGCGGGGGGGGCCCCGGCCCGGCCTGACCGCGCCCCGCTGTCCCCGCAGAGCAGAGCCGCCGCGATGACCTGGAGGCGCTGGGCCACATGTTCATGTACTTCCTGCGCGGCAGCCTCCCCTGGCAGGGGCTCAAGGTGGGTGCGGCCGTGGGGTGCGGGGCCGGGCCCCAGGGGCGCCGCTGGCCGCTGACCAGCGCCTGCCCCGCAGGCCGACACGCTCAAGGAGCGGTACCAGAAGATCGGGGACACCAAGCGCGCCACGCCCATCGAGGTGCTGTGCGAGAGCTTCCCAGGTGAGGCCCGGCCCTGTGCCCGCGTCCCCCGCCCCCGGGTCCCCGGGCCCCGCCCACGCCTGCGTCCCCCCCCCACCGGCAGAGGAGATGGCCACCTACCTGCGCTACGTGCGGCGCCTGGACTTCTTCGAGAAGCCGGACTACGACTACTTGCGCAAGCTCTTTACCGACCTCTTCGACCGGAGTGGTTTCGTGTTCGACTACGAGTACGACTGGGCCGGCAAACCCCTGGTACGCGGCCGGGTGGCTTTTGCTATGGGGGAGGGGGGCGGCTCGGAGCCCCGGAAGCCACCGTGTTGACACCCGCCCCCCGCAGCCCACGCCCATCGGCACCGTGCACTCCGACCTGCCCTCTCAGCCCCCGCACCGGGACAAAGTCCAGGCCCACAACAAGAACCAGGTGAGCTGGGTAGGGGGCGCATCCGGGCGCGGGGCGCCCCCAGATCGGCGCTTGACCCCCTCTGCGGCGGCTCCAGGCGCTGAACTCCACCAACGGGGAGCTGAATGCCGATGACCCCACGGCCGGGCACTCCAACGCCCCCATCACGGCCCCGGCGGAGGTGGAGGTGGCTGACGACACCAAGTAAGGGCGGGGCGGGGCGGGGCGGGGCGGGCGTGCCGTGGGGTGGACTGTTGGGGTGGGGGCGCGTGGCCTGGGCCGTCACCCATAAACCCCGCCACCCGCAGGTGCTGCTGCTTCTTCAAGAGGAGAAAGAGAAAATCGCTGCAGCGACACAAGTGACCTGGCACTCCTGGCACATGACTGTCCTCAATGCCACCTTGGGCCAGCTTATCCCCGAGGCCACAGGCCGCCCAGTGACACGCCTGCCACGCGGCCCCATCAGATTGCAGGGCCTCCGGCCAGTAGGACGCGAGTCCCTCCTTTCACGTAAGACTTTGGCCCGGTTTCTCAGCCTGTGTCCCGCCGCCCTCCAGGAGCATTAACTATTCACTGAGGCGCGGGCACCGAGGAGCAGGGACCCAGGAGCGGACCGAGGCGCCGCCGGCCGCCAGTGAGTGCTCAGCCTCATAAAGGCCTCTTGGCTCCCTCGATCCAAAGGCATTTCCTCGCGGGACAGCCCAGCCGGGCGTCTGCTGAGCCCGCTGCCCGAGGGCCTCCGGCGGCCCCAGACCAAAGGGGAAGGCGGGGCGGGTGCCTTCCGGCGGAGCCGGCCCCCCACCCATGCTGCACCAAAGCCCCGGGAGCGCGGCCCTGCACCAGAGGAGCAGCTGCGCCGGGAGACCCGGCCGCTTGGGCCCCCAGGCTGGGGCTTCTGGCCTCTACTGCACAGCCTTAAAGCCCAGCACCCTGCAGGCGTCGCTGGCGGGGTGGCCGCAGAGCAGTGGTGACCCCTGCGGTCGAGGCGCCCCATGGGGCGATGTTCCGTCAGGCGTAGCTCTTGCTTTACACCGTGTACAGAAATGGCATTTACGTTTCTTTGACGCTTCCTTGAAGCCATAGAACTTAGAGGCTTTTTTAAGAAAATAAAAAAAAAAAAATCACGCCTGCGTGGGGGCCTCTGGTTTTTTCCAAGGGTGGTGGCCCAGAGTAGTCGGGGACCAGGAAAGGGAAGCCTCTGCGGGTTCTTGGGCCCAGTTCCGCAGGGATAGACGGGATACGGGCACAGAGGAAGCAAACCAGAGGCGCAAAGCGGGTCACGGGACGGGCAGCCACAGGGCCGGCATCCTGGCCCCAGCAAGGCTGGACTGTCTGGCCCGGCCATGTCCCACAGGTCTCCCCGTGACCGGAGTAGAGAAACCTCCCTGGGGGACAGGCAGGAGGGAGACACACAGGTGGGACTTGAGCCACTGGAGCAAGGCAACCCCTGCGGCCAGGCCAGTGTACCAAAACACGGTCTGCAGTGGTCACCCCTGCTGCCCAGGGTTTTGGGAGACTCGCTGGTTGCAGTCCAGCCTGGGTGATCCCAGCGTGGGGATGCTGAGGCAAGAAGATCACCTAGGTTCAAGGGCAGCCTTACCCTGTCTCAAAAGAGAAAAATGACACTGGGGGTGTGCCGGACACTGCGTGGAGTTAGATGTCACTCGGACTCCACAGAGACCGTGGGCGGGGGGTACGGCTGAGCCTTGCCCTTGTGTACACGCTCACGCAAAGCTGGAGGTCACAGGCTGGCGCAGCCCATCTTGGAGGAGAGGTACAGATAGGGCCCTTCTGGGGTGCTCTGCGTCCCCTCCTACGGCACGCCCAAGCCCGGGCCAATCCTGACGCATCTGCCCCCAGCATTTCAAATGCTCTGTTACTTCTGTGGAGAAATCACTTGTTACCAGTCACTCATTCAGTTGAAGGTAACAGAGCTTTCTGTCTTTCGTTCCTGATGGTGCTGGGGGCTGGCCGCAGGCCCTGCTCTCAGCCGTGTCCCCAGCCTCTTTTCATGTCAAGAGAAGACCTTTAAAGTGCCCAGGCAGAACCCGAACTTGGTGACCTCCTGCCTCTGCCTTCCCCAGTGCTGGGACAGCTGGCAGCAGCTTGGCAGGTTTACGGGCCGCTGGGAGGCCACTGCTGGCCACCTGCTGAGGCCAGCGGGTCTGCAGTGTGTCTCCTCGCTTGCTACCTCCTGGGACCTCTGCCACACTCCAGGACCGTAGCACTTAGCTCTGCTCTTTTTTCCCTTCTTCTGACCTTGGACCCTGTTTCAGTCTGTGAAAAGCTCCTTTTCTGTCTGCTTTCTAGCCGTCTGGTTTTCAATGTTTCATTTCTTGGGCCTGGTGGCACATGTGTCACTCAGCACTCCAGAAGGCAGAGGCAGGAGGCATCCGTGTCTGGGCCTGAGCTGTGCAACTTAGTATGACTCTGTGTCTCGCTGTAAAGGGGGCTGGGGTGTAGCTCGGGGAAGGCCCTGGGTTCCAGCCCCAGGAAGCCCTCTTAGCCCAAGGCCTGGAAGAGGGTCCCTGAGGCAGCTGATGCCCATGACTGCTTTAGTGCTGTTAACCGGAGGCCACGAGGCTGCCGGGTGCCGGGAGGGCGGTGCGGCCGCAGCCTGGTCTCCTGGAAGCAGTTGGCACCCCAAAACGCAGAGCCCTGCTGCACAAACGCACTAGAAGTTTCCTGTGAAACCGCTACTGCTTGGCCGAGTGATTTTGGCTTGGCAGGACCCAGGGGCTCAGATGCACGCCACACAGTGGCCAGCTGCTGCCTGCGGCCCCCTGCTGCCTGGTTCCGGCACAGGAAGCCGGGTTTGGGCATCAACTGTAGGACAGAGCCTAAAAGTACCGGAATCTCTAGCTCAGCTAATTGCCGTATCTCCTCTGGAGCTCGGATGTTACTCGAGCAAATTGGGGGTGGCGCCACTGTGGAGGCCACCCCTCCCCAGCCGCTGATGGCCTTTCCTTGTCAGGTTTTAGAAGCTTCACTGGGTCACACAGACCCTGCTGCGGTGATCTCTGACTCCCCCCCCCAGTGGGTCCCCAAGGGCCGCGCATCCTTGTTCGTGTTCCGCTCAGCCCTTCTGCCCGTGGGGCCCCATCACCATTCGGAGCAGCGCCGTGCTTACTGCCAAATGGGTGCATCTGCCCCGCTGGCCAGGCCGTACCTCACTCCCCACCGCCGAGGGCTTTACTTCCTCGTAGGACTCCCGCAGTCCTTTCCAAGAGCCTTTTACACAAGATCCCTGCCGATTGGCCTATAATAAATCCGACAGTTCGATTTATAGATTCTAAATTGGTAAGAAGTAACCAGGAGTGGGGGCACAGCACTCGGGAGGCTGAGGCAGGAAGATCACTGCGAGTTCGAGACCAGCCTGTGTACAAAGTGAGCTCAAGGCCAGCCTGAACTGCATAGAGAGACCCTGTCTCAAAATGACCAAAAAAGGAAAAAAATGGCAAGAAGTCATTGTAATTCAGTTTGGTTAAGGATGTGTCTGAATGCACTCCAATTTTTAAGCTGTTTGTCAGTCTGTCCGTGTGTGTGTTGCCTGTCCAGTCTGTGAGCAGTTGCTGGGAGTTGCTGAGCTAGTGATCATTCACGCATAGAACAGAAAGCAAAAACGCCCACACAGGGGTGGCATGAGGGGCACCTGGGCATGGGGTGCTGGTGGGTGAGCAGGTGTCCAGCGCTGAGAGCCTGGGGTGCAGGAGGGGCGCTGGTTTAGCAAGGGGGCACATACGAGCACATAAGCGGCCTCTAGGAAACCTGGACAGCTCTCAGGGACCCTGTTGGGCTGTGTGCTTGTTTCTGTATCTGTTTGAATCTGTACCGATTGTCTGTCCGCTTGTCCACTCTGTGAACAGCTGTTCCTTTTATTTTTGAGCTCCACAATTTTTCTCTTTTTCCTTTTGCATTTTGGGATCACAGTTGGATCAGAGATTTGTCTGGGTGGTGGATTTGCACACGACGCTTCCGCCTTGGTTGCCGACTGGTCTGGCCGACGCACAGACTGGGTACATGCATGTGATAGGTTATTTATCATGGAGTTGAGAGTCTTGCTATTTACAAAAAAATAATGCTAAGAGGAATAAACAAGGGACCTTGGGGTTGGGACCATGGGTCAGGACTCCAGGGGATGACTAAGAAAGCAGCTGCCTGGTAACATGTTTTTAATCAGTTCTCAGTCATTAACTGGAGGCCGAGACGATCTCCACAGTCTTACCGAGACAGCCCAGCTAACGCTCGAAAATATGCTGTGTTCACATCGGTCATTATCAAAAGAAACAGCACAGCCGGGTGCGGTGGCGCACATGGTCATCCCAGCACTCAGGCTGAGGCAGGAGGATCGCTGAGTTCAAGACCATCCTGGGCTACAAAGTGAGCTCAAAGCCAGCCTGAACTGCAGAGACCCTGTCTCAAAAAAGACAAAAAAAGAGAAATAGCACAGTAAGTTTTTGGTGTGAAGACGCCGGTGCTGAGGTCTCACGTGGCCATGACAGCTGATTGCTGTCCACGTCACGGTGCATTGGCTACATTCACAGCTCCAGACACATGGGCCCCCCCAGTTGTAAAACGGGGATTGCTTAGGGTGACAGATTTCTGCCTCATGCTCAGCCCTCTAATGGTACCAGAGACTTGTGAGACCCACATTCCACGGAAGGTCAGTAAGTTGGGCAGAAGTTTCTTGTGTGTCAGATGAGGGTGGCCGACTCAAAGGGACATTTTATGTCAAGACAGAAGTTCGGATTATTCTAAGAATGGCGAGATTGTCACGATACAATTATAAGGATGGTTTTGATGGCTGATTTACTGTGTGAAATATGTAACTGTGGGTAAATGTGAAAACTCCCGTGGGTAGTAGGATGTAGGTTTCCTTTCATGTTCCCAGGGCTCCCTGTTCAGGTACAGTCATGTTAGTGGCCTTGCCACTATCATGGTCTGTTCTTCTGACGTTCAGGCTTCCGGGTGGCTAAGAGGGTGGCCAATATTTCGGCCCCAACCCCTCAAGGTCAGTGGGGACCCAGGACACAGAAGAACATCTGCTTGCATCATCCACAGATCCTCAGGGAGTCCCTGGTCCTCTGATCAAGATGATGAGGCCACAGGCGAAAGTGACCTTCCAGGTACGGGGTGCCTGAGGGGTCACCAGAAAGTCACCCGAGCTTTCATGGAAAGCAACTTGGTCCAGCGTGGCCACAGCTGGTACCGAGGCAGGAGCCAGGGGTACTGTGCATGGCTCTAGGACAGCTGCTGAGGAACCCGAGCTGCCCGAGGGGACCAAAGGAGCTGACAGTGTAACGCCGTCTCCCCCCGGTTCTGCCTCGAATGGCTTCCAGAGGTGCAGGGCCGTGTAAGGCACTAGCTGTGGGGGAACCCAGGTCACTGATGCCCTGACAACTCCTGGTGACGCTGGTAGCCGCGGAGTTCAGTTGGCACCCTCCTCCCGCTGTCCAGGAGCCGCACTACACCAGGCGGGGCTGACTTCTACCCGTCAGGACCCGCGTCAGCAACTGGGCTGTTACACACCAGACCCTAGCTCACCTCAGGGCCAGCAGACTCCAAGGACAGCAGAGGCCTTGTCCTGCGCTACTGCCCAGCCCTGCTATCTGGGCTCTGCACGAAGCTCTGCAGAGGACACCCGCTGGCCTAGTGTTGCCTGGAGCCACTTCTGCCTGCAGCATGGCAGCCCGTCCTGCCGCCTCGGAGCGCTTTCCTCTGCAAGTCAGACCTCTAGGGTGGCCTCCCCACCTGTCCGTTCTTTGGTACAGGGACTGAACCCAGATCCCTGGCGCTGCATCACAGCCCCAGCCCTTTGTGAGATGGGCTCTTGCTGAGTCACCCATGCTGCCCCTGAATATGCAGCCTTCCAACCTCAGCCTCCCAGACTGCTGGGTGACAGGTACTGCCATGCCCAGAGCTCTAGCTGTCTTCAATGTGGAAATTCGGTTTACTTGTTTTGGTCTTTCTGAGACAGGGTCTCGCTATGTAGTCCAGGCTGCCCTTGAGCTCACTTTGTAGCCCAGGCTGGTCTTGAATTTGCAACACTCCTCCTGCCTCAGCCTCCAAGTTCTGGGCTTATAGTCCTGCACCACCACTGCTGGCTCAGAAGTTCAATTTCTGAGACGGTCTGTAGACTGATTCTTGCAGTGGTCAGGACAGAAGCCAGGGCCTTACATGTGACAAACACCCATCACGGAGCTGTTGGGAGCCGGCTTCTAAGTTGCCCTGGGCTTCAGCACTGCGGTTCTGCCTCAGCCTCCTGGCTGCTGGAGAACCAGGGTCCCCACTCATGCTCTCCCTTGCCCAGCACCCTGCTGACCAGAATATGTCACAGCTTCCGGTTGCACAGGGGCTGTGGGTGACAGGGCCAGCAGGTCTGTGCTGACCGCAGTGCCCATTGCGTGCCATTGCTTGCAGGACTGGGCTCCTGTGGCTGTCCCTCCACCCGCTCCAAGTCTTGCTCTGCCCCACCCCAGGTGCCGCCCTGCCCAGAAGCTGGCACCTTGCACACGGGGCCTGGGGCGGCTTCCGGCCTCTGCGCCATGGTCACCACCTAGGCTCAGCTGTGCCTGGCGGGGTGCTGGCGGAGCAGCTCAGGCCCGTGCATTTCTTTCCTTTATTTAAAAAATGATGCGGTGCGATGCCACGCCTTCCATGGCTTCAAGGAGGACGCAGGTTCGGGGCGCCGCGGGGTTGGACACACAGGTGCTGGGGTGACATTATGTACATGGGGCGGCAGCGCCTCTGGAACTGCACCAGGCCAGCTGGGGTCCCCCACCTCGGGGGTGACCCCCAGTTTTCTCCCTCCAGGCACACGGGGTTGGGGTTATGCTTAGCTTCAGGGACTGGGTGCCAGGTGGCTGTCCAGAGAGGAGGGCAGTGACAGCCCCACTGGCCCACATAGGGCCAAGGGCAGGAACAGCAAACCACCTGCTGCTGGACCGGGGCTGCCCTAGCGGGCGGGGCTCCCCGTGGGGACGGCGCTGCAGCCCGAGCCCCACCAGTCCCATGCCCGTGTCTCCAGTGTCTCGGCGGGGGGACACCCTGCAGGCCAGGGGCGGCTCCGGTACATGGCTGGCCACGCCCATGTCTCCATGAGCGGTTGAGAAAAGACCCCGGTAGTCAGTGCCCGGGGAACCCTCGCCCGGGCCGAGCTCCGAAAGGGGCCTGCAGCATTACGTGTGCCCCAGGCAGACAGAAACGCCCCCATTCCCTGCTCCCTGCCTGGGTTGAGTGGCTGGCGGCCGGAGCTGCGGGGACAGAGGGGACAGCCACCCCATGGGCACCTCCCTCGGCCCAGGATGGGCACCTCCCTCGGCCCAGGATGGGCACCTCCCTCGGCCCAGGATGGGCCCCATGGCGCAGGCGCAGGCGCAGCGCTGCCTGGCCACAGTGTCTGAGGGATTGTCTCACGGCCACCGGGGCTCTGGACCCCGGCCACGCCGTCCCACGGACATGGGGACCCCTCTGGGGCGCCCCAGGGCAGCAGGTGGCCTAGGTGTAGAAGATGACCTCGGGGATCTGCCCATCCTCCACCGAGGTCCCGTTGTTGTTCCCCGCTGCGTAACAGAAGGTGAAGCAGGTCTTGGCCCCCGTCGTGGGCGATTCGTGCGTCACCTTGCGCAGGCCTTTGGTGCCGTAGTGGGAGTCAGGGCCCTGCGGGGGCAGACAGTGAGCTGGGGCGGCGCCCTGGGCCCCCCTGCTCCGCGTGGGCGGGGTGCAGACCTTGAGTGTGGCGCAGGCCGTGTAGTTCACATTGGGCAGCACCTCCACCGGCTCCTTGAACATGACGCGGAAGGTGCTGGCTGAGCCGTCGCAGCTGAAGCCCGTGTCATTCTGGCCCAGCACTGTGTTGCTGTCTGTGTGGATGATCTGGGGACAGGAGGGGCTCAGGGCCCAGCCCTGCCGGGGCGGGGCAGGGCCTGGTATGACAGTGTGGCAGGGGCCTGGAGCTGTGGGGGTCTGCGGAGTGGGGCCGGGGTCTGGTGACGCTCACCTGGATGTTCACCTGGTAATCGGTGGGGCCGTGGATGGAGCCGTAGAGCCCGAACCCCACCACAAAGATGCGCTTGTTGACCGAGAACCTAACGGAAGAGGGGGTCAGGCCCTGAGCCAAGAGCCGGCGTCGCAAGTGTGGGCAGCAAAGGCCGCAGGGGCAGCGGGGGGGGGGGGGGCGCACCTGATGCGGTCGCTGGTCCCACTGTAGCCCCAGCGGCTCTCCACCTGCTGGAAGCGGTTGATGCTGCACTCCTTGCCACGCAGGCAGCAGCGCGGGCGGTCGATGAACTCCACGCGCGGCTTGGGGTTGACGGTGAAGTGCAGGAAGAGGCTGACCACCTCCCGGTCCACCAGGATGCCGGACTGCGCGGGGCCTGCGGCGGCAGAGTGCTCAGCGGGGCTCCCAGGGGCTGCCTGGCCCAGGCTAGGGGCTCGGCAGTGAACTGTGCCCCGCCCCGCCAGCTCCTGCTCAGAGCGCCCTCTCTAAGGGCCTCAGGGGTGGTGCCACACGCCTGGCATCCCAGCCCCCAGGAGGCTGAGGCGGGAGGATCACCGTGAATTCCAGGCCAGCCTGGGCTCCACAGTGAGTGGGAGACTGACCTGGACTAGAAAGCCAGGCCCTGTCTACAAAAAAAAAAGCAAGCACCCACTCTGGGACACTGGCTGCGCCCCACCTGTCCACATACCGGGTCCCACCCAGGGGAGTCGCTCCCAGCTGCTGAGGCCAGAATGCCCTGGGTCCCAGCCCTGGCTTCTACAGGTACCCGGGAAAGGGGGCCCCAGGGGGCTAGTCTTAAAAGAACAGCAGGGCGGCCCAGGCCAGCACTGCTGCAGCCACACACAGGCCACAGACTGGGCCACAAGGTACAGACAGGCACCTCCAGACAGAGGCCACGATGCGGGAAGAGACCCCTATATCCAGCTGGACACAGCCCACAAGGCAGGGTCCCCCTCCTCCTGCTGGGCATGGTGGCACACGCCTGTCATCCCAGCACTCGGGGGCTGAGGCAGGAGGATCATCAGGACTTTGGTGCCAGCATGAACTACACCACCTGTCTCTAAAACTAAAACACATTCCGTGCCCCAACTTCGTTTTCCTGGAAGACGGGGGTCACACACCTGGGACTGAGCCTGGGGCCATGGCACTGAGTTTATTTCTAACCTTGAGACAGGGTCTGTTAAGCTGCTATGCTGTGCAGGCGGGCCCCACACTGTGACCCTCCTGCCTCAGCCTCCCAGAGTGCTACGATGACAGGCCCACGCTGCCACGTGTGGCCTCCCTCGGATCGTCATGCGGTTCCACGTCTGTCACCAGGAACTCACAGATGGCGCTGACTCCCAGGAGCCTGGCCGGGACGGAGGCCACACAGTTACCTGCGGCGAACTCCTCGATGGTCATCAGAGGGAAGCGAATGAGCCCCAGGGCCTTGCCCAGCACCTTCCGCTTGTTCTCCGGCGTCACCTGCAGCTGCTGCCGCTGACATTCAGCCTCAGCCCAGCGTACGACTGCGTTGAACAGCCGCACCTCCCGGATGCCCAGTGTGTCCCGCTCCAGGACGGCCACCAGGGTGTCTATAGGGGAGCGACCATGAGCCAGGCTGTGCCCCAAAGCCTCACTGGGCCACCAACCAGTGACCCCAGCCCTTGGCGCAAGTGTGGGTGGGTGGGTGTTTGAGATGGGGTCTTGCTGTGCAGTGCAGGCTGGCCTTGAGCTCACTTTCTGGCCCAAGCTGGTCCTCAACTCACAGCGACCGTCCTGCCTCAGCCTCCTGAGCGCTGGGATGACGGCGCACTCACCCGCATGCCCGGCTGTGGCCGTGAGTGAAGTTTCATTGGCGCACAGCTGCCTCCCCGAAGCGCACAGTCCCAGTACTGTAGCAGAGGGTGCCACCCCCACAAGCCAGGCGTGCAGGCCACCCAGGTTGGGTGGGGCGACCCCTGGACAGGAGGCCGTGTGCCTACCCAGGTCGATGTCGGTGAAGCCCTCGGCGGTAATGGCGTCGGCCGTGTTCTTGTCGATGCTCTCCAGGCACAGGCTGGCCAGCTGCGGCTCGTCGAACAGGCGCGCCTGCCGGGGACCGGGCTCAGGACACCATGTCACGCCCGCGCCCCGGCCCGTCCACACCAACCGGCCACAGTGTGCCCATCCCCCCCCCCGCCCTGGCCGGGGACCCAGGCAGCCCAGCCCTCTGGCCATACTCCGGGCATCGTGCCCCTGGGCAGACGCCCCCCGAGCGCCCGGCCTGCACACTTCAGCGAGACCCTGTCCCCACCGCCCGGCCACCTGCGTGAGCAGCATGAAGGCGTTGTCAGCCCGCAGGTTCTTCTTGAGGAACTCCACGCAGTGGGCCTCAAGTGCGGGCACCGCGTACTTCTTGGCAGTGTAGAGCGTGGTCATGACAGTCTCAGGCCCAATCTGCACCTCGTCTGAGTACAGGAACCTGGGGCAGCAGGGGCTGTGAGGGGGACCCCAGACCCGGCCAGGCCCCTCACCCTGCACTGCACCCCAGGGTCCTGGACGAACCAGCCATGGGTTCTCCCCGAGCTGGGGGGACACAGCCCGGGATGCCGACATGGGCGATTAAAGCCAGGCCCTGCTGGGCTCCCAGCACATGGCTGCGCCCAAGTGCAGGGGAGTGGGCAGAGGGTGGGGACCAGGTGGCTCCACACTGTTGCCGACTCCTGTGCCCCAGAGCTCCAGGGCCCACTGCAACCGTGTGGCTGACTGTGTCCCGCCCACAGCACACTGGACACGATCACACCTGGAGTGGATTAAAAAAAGAAAAGAGCAAGCCAGGTGTGGTGGTGCCTGCCTGTCACCCCAGCCCCCTTGGGAGGCTGAGGCAGGAGGATCACCATGCATTTGAGGCCAGCCTGGACTCTATAGCGAGATCTTGTCTCAAAAAATGGAAAAATAAGAAGGGAGACACTAGAACTGGCTGTGGGGCAGTGGCTGGAGCCGGTCCCCCAAACAGTGCCCTGGAGCAGGCGCAGGGCTGCGTGTCCCCACCACAGCAGCTTACTTGAGCAGTGCCAGGAAGGCAGCGGGCTCCACGTCGGGCAGCTCGATCTCCGTGGAAGTGGTGGCCATGCCACCGTTGAACATGGCATCGAAGACAGCGCTGCCCACGGCCAGCACGAACCTGGGGAAGGAGAGGGGGCTTCGGTCAGCCCGGTGGGGGCCCAGCCCTCACCCCCTCCCTGGACCTCAGCCAGCCAGGGCGCACAGGGGACAGCGGGCGGGGTGGGAGCAGTGCAGGCGGACAGGCAGCGAGGCAGCCCCGTCTGCCCTCCCCACCCGGGGCCCGGCTAATCCCCAGCATGGTTCCGTCCTCTCCTCCCCTGTGGGCGCTTCCAGCCGCGGGCTCATGCACAGCCTGCTCCAGCCCACGCGCCTTCCAGAAATAAAAGCCCCACGAGCCGCTCCTCTCCATGTTTGAGCAGCAGCTCGATCCCTGGGGGGCCCTCCGAGGGCCACTCAGCCAAACCAGGAAAGCAGAAGCCTGCGCCGGGGGCTGTGGCCTCAGAGCCGCCAGAGGCGGCAGGTCAGGGACAGGGGGCACAGGGCTGGCAGCCCCTCCCGGGCACCCCAGCTCAGGGCGGAACCACCAGCCGCCCCCAAACGCCCAGGAAGCTTCACGCGCACGTGCCCCAGCACCTGCTTCTGGCCCTGGGGCTCCAGCGCCCCCTCAGCTGCCTGTTTTCCCTGGAACCAATGGCCCTGGATGGCCACAGGGGGCCACGCGCACCGAAGTCCACGGCAGCCCGGCCCATGGTGGCCACAGCTGGGACATCGCTCAGCCAGGACAGGAGTACGGCTGTGACACTCGGACCTCGAGGACAGCACACTCAGGGACGGATGCCAGGCACAGAAGGACACACGACATGGGCTCCATGGCCAGGAAACGCCCAGGGCAGGCGACTCCAGACACAGGAAGTGGACTCGAGGCGCCAGGGCTGGGGGGGCACACTCAGCTGAGGGGAGAAAGGGCCGCGCCTGGTGCCGGTGGCCCCGAGCTGAGTGCTGGGGGTCAGAGGAGATGGAAACATGGTGCTTCCGGCCAGGGTCCCACCGTCTGACGGGGCTGGTCTTGGACTCACCACGAAGTGCAGGCTGACCCTGAATGCACAGAACCCCTCCTGCCTCGGCTTCCCGAGTCCTGGTGCCAGGAGTGCACACCAGACTCAGCTCTACTGTGACCCCATTTTATCATAATTTCGTTTTTTGGGGGAGGGGCCGGGAATGTAGCTCAGCAGCATAAGCACCTGCCTGGCAAGCACTAGGTCATGAGTTCGATCCCCGGTACTACTACTACTAATAATAATAATAATAAATTTAGTTAGTTTGTTTTTTGAGACCAGCCCAGGCTGGCCTCAAACTCACAGTGATCCTCCTGCCTCAGCCTCCCAAGTGCTGGGATTACAGGTGTGCATCACGGTGCCCAGCTTTTAACATAATTTAAAAGGTGAAAGACTTATATGAAGAAAGATTGATACGGTCTTACCACAATTCCAAAGTTACACATTTTTTGGTCAGGCTCGGCGTGGGTAGTGCACACTTACAATCCTAACACCTGGGAGGCTGAGACGGGATGGCTGTGAGCGTGAGGCTGGGCCACACAAGACCCTGTCTCAAAAAAGGAAAAGAAAAACAAACAAACAAACTAAACATTTTTTATGAAAGGCCAGACATGCCAGGTGTGGTAGTACATGCCTAATGCCAGCACTCAGGAGGCTGAGGCAGGAGGGCTGCTGAGAGTTCGAGACCAGCCTGGGCTACACAGTGAGTTCAAGACCAGCCTGAACCACAGTGAGACCCTGTCTCAAAAAGACAAATAAAAAAGTTTAGTAAAAAGGCCCAGGGTCTACTCCTAAGTACCACACACAAAAATAAAATGAAAATTATAGCTGAGATTTGTAATACACACCTGTCATTCCAGCACTGAGGAGGCTGAGGCAGGAGGATCACCTTGAGTTAAAGGCCCCATGAACGGGGTAGAGAAGAAAACCACCTAAGCACCTTGGGTAATGGAGTCAAAGACCAAAAGTGTTTTGCAGCACACAAATGGTACCATCTGCTTTATGACTTCATCCTACGTGACAAAGGACCTCCATGAAAACCCCACGGCTACTGGACACAGTGATGCACGCCTGTGGCCCCAGCACTCTGGGAGGATGAAGCATTTAACCACCGAGTGGGCAGTTTCAGACCCCATGTTCAGTCTGCAGGGGAACCAGGCAGCTGGACAATCGCCCAGGACGGGGCAAGCTGAGTGACGCAGAGCCCCAGCTGGCCAGAGACGTGACACAGAACCAGTCCTCTGGGCACAGCGGGGCGCCCTGGGGACAGAGCGCAGGCAGGGCTGGGCCCACAGGTTACACATCAGCCAGTCATGCCTGTCATCTCAGCGCTGCGGGAGGCTGAGGCAGGAGGGTCGCAAGTTCCAGCAAGAAGAAGCTTGCACAACTTGGCGCCTTAATGAGGTCTCAGAAACAAAAACTAAGGTCTGGAGATGGAGCTCAGTGAGCAGCCCCTGGGTTCCATCCAAAAAATAAAAATAAAAATAAACCTGGCAAGAATTTCTTCGGTAGTTCTCAAAGCACACCATGAAGTCACCGTCACACCCCTCGTGCCCGCCCGGCTGTGTGTTAGGCAGAGGCAGCTCCGGAAGCCACAGTCCACTCTGCAGGCTGCGTCACCCCAAGCTCTGTGACACACGGAGGACGTCAGAGACCAGCTACAGGGGGTGGAGGGATGTTCTGCACTTCCTGCCCGAGACTCTTGAGTCCCAGCAGGGACCCCACTGCCACCTGCCAGGCCTGGGAGGCTCTGCCTGGAGACGGGCAGGGGCCAGGTACTGGGCTGGACAGGACACCTCCCCTCCTCTCTGTCACGTCCAGGTCCCCCTCCACCCTGAGTTCTCGTGCTGTCACCACTCTGGGAAAATGGTGGAAACCCCTACGCTTGGAAACCTGAGGTGGCCCCAGCCTGTCTTTCCTTTTTCCCCAGTGCTGGGGATCGAACCCAGGGCCTTTGCACATACTACACAAGTGCTCCCCACTGAGTTGCACCTCCAGCCCTCTTATCTTTTTGGTTTGACTCTTTTTTCTGATTTTCTAAGCAAACCCCAGCTAGGTGTGGCGGTGCATGCCTGTCATCCCACACCTGGGAGGCTGAGGCAGGAGGATTGTTGGGAGTTCAACACCAGCCTGGGCTCCATACCAAGACCCTGTCTCAAAAAACAAACAAAACTCCAGACTTTATTTTGATGCCACCGGTTCTTCCTTTAGTACACTGGCTGCCCCCGGCCCCACCCAAGACCCAAGGGCATTTGGTAACCGTACCTGTTTGGGCCCCTCTGGGCTAAGAGAAACCCTCAGACATTCCCTGACCTTGGTGACCCCCTCAGTGTCATGACCTGGCCAGGAGTCCTGTATGACGTTCCTGCCAGTACAGTAGAAATGTCCCACACAGGGTGGCCTCAAACTATGCAACTGCTAGCCACAGTGGTACACGCCTATCAGCCCAGTTATTCAGGAGGCTGAGGCAGAAGGGTCACAAATTCCAGGCCACCCTGGGCAACTTAGGGAGACACTGTCTCAAACTAAAATAAATAAAGGTTGGAAATGGGGCTCTGGGGTGATTGGCTGCCTAACATGGCTTAGCCTCAGCACCACAAGACGAGAAAAAAAAAATTTTATCTGAGGCTTGGGAAGCCTGTTACCCAAGACACAGGTCTGCACGGGGACTCAGCACCCCTCCTCCAAGAAGGCAGGTCTTTGTCACATACTCTCAGGAGTCACCAGTGATGCTGACCTTGACCGCCTGGTATGGGAGTTCCAGGTTGCCCAGAATCAATCTCCATCCTTCCTTGTTTTTTTTTCTTTTGTCTTTTTGAGACAGGGTCACTATGCAGTCCAGGCTGGCCTTGAGCTCACTTTGTAGCCCAGGCTGGTCTCAAACTCGCAACGATCCCCCTGCCTCAGCCTCCCGAGTGCTGGGATGACAGGCGTGAGCCACTGTGCCCAGCCCCTTTTTCTGTTCTTCTTGGCGGGGGAGAATACTGGGGTTTGACTCCAGGATCTCTGACTAAACTATGTCATCAGCCCTTTTTATTTTTAAATTTTGAGTCTTGCCAAGTTGCTAAATTACCCAGGCTGGTTTAGAATGCATGATCCTCCTGCCTCAGCCTCCCAGATGGTTGGGATGACAGATTTTTTTTTTTTTTTTTGAGATGAGGTCTAGCCAAGTAGTCCACGCTGGCCTTGAATTCACTACATAGCCCAGACTGAACTCAAATTCATGACAATCCTCCTGCCTCAGCCTCCCAGGTGCTGGGATAACAGGTGTGCTCCACACCTGGCTACTTCTACTCTATTAAGTCCTTGGCCAGCCAGGGTCTGATGGCCAGTACGGGGCTTCTCCGCTTTCCCTCAAGCTTCCGTCCCTGCAGCGACACTTCAGTCCTTGCTGCAGCCGGCACCACGGCGGGGTCACCTGCTTTGCCTTAGGCTCTGTCCACTTTCAGTTCATCCCGCCCTCTGGGAAAGAGCCCTGGGCCACTGTGACAAGGACTGAGTCGGGTCAAAGCATTCCAGCAAATCTGCAATGCACGGCTCCGACAGAATCCAATGAACAGGTACGGAAACTGAGGCACAGAAAGGTCAAGATACCACTGCGGGGCCACTGCTATGCAAGCATCCAAACCAGCACCAGTGCCTCCCGAGTCTAGCCACATCAGTGATGCTCACGCCAGAAGCCTGGAGAACCCGCCGCAGCCCCCAGGCGCTGTCACCTGCCAAGCCGCCACCGAATCAGCTTCCAGATCCCGCCATCCCATCCCAGCATAGCTCAGGGCCTCTGGCAGCTCATCCCACACCGCAAAGCCAATCCAGGGCCCCTGGCCGCAGGGCGCCCTCACTTCTGCCCTGGCCCTGCAGTGGCTCCCGGAGCTCAGCTCCTCCGCCCCAACTCTGCACCCCCCTCCCATCCTCTCACCCACTGCTCTGGTCCCCGCTTTGACCCAAGTACATGTGCCAAGGTCAGCCAAAGTCCACTGGGGGAGCTGTCAGCTCCCAGAACAGAACCCGGAATGTCCCACCCTTTGCACAGCTGGATGGGGTCCCTGCTGCACCCCAGGGCCAGATGGGAGGGGGAAGCATCTTTCCAGATGCCTGCTCCAGGTCCAGCAGCATAAGTAGGTGTTGAAAGGCCAGCACAAAAGGAGTGACAAGTTGCTGCATGCAAAGCCACCAGCTGCCCGCTAAGGGTCTGGGGGAAGGGCAGAGGCCACACTTCTATGGGGACACCCTAGAACTCCTGTATGGATAAAAGCCTCAGGCACAGAAGGCTCAGATATCTGTGGCCAGCAAAGGAGGTCCCCAGCACTGGGGTCCACACAAGTCACAGGTCAGAGGGTTCCCCCAGGATCACTCAGTAACAACACCCACCGCTGAGACCCCCAACTCTGTAAAACAGGCAGGGCCCAGCAGGACCTGAGGATGTAGAGGGTATGGGGTGGGGGGAACGGACAAGAGGGTCCAGGGCTGGGGTCGCCGGGTGGGAGGGGCTTTCCCTGTGGGTGAGGCTGAGGGTCAGTTTTAGGGTCTCCGCACATGCAGGAAATCGCAAGCAGGACTCTGGGTGGCGGGCCAGGGGCTCTGGCAGAGGTCTGGGGTCCCCGGGCTGGGTGTGGCGGAAACACAAGGGTCTCTGATGGGAAAATGTGGAGGCAGAGGGTCCTGGGAGTACCAGGACTGTCTAGGGGCAGGGTGTCGCCCCAAGGCCCTGAGCTGGAGCGGTCTGGGGGTCACGCACAGGGTGGAGGAGGTAGCAGGGCCTGGATGAGGTTCCCAGGAACAGGGCCTAGGGACCAAGGTGGGGAAGGTAGGTTCCAGGAGATCTGAGCTGCAGGGGCGGGGCTGGGGGTTGGAGGGGCCCCAGGTGCAAGGTCGTGGGATGCCGGGGTCTGTGATGCAGGATCCGGGGAGTGGGGATCCCGGGGTGCGCGCGGGTGCGGGACTCCGGGGAGCGGGGTCCGGGGTCATGGGTGCAGGGTCCCGCGCAGGCCCGCCGCGGCCCACCTGTGCGCCGGGACGCGCTGCGAGCCGAGCCCCTTGCCCACCAGGAAGTGCACGTCGCAGAGCACCTCGTTGTTGAAGAGGAAGGCGAAGCGCTCCTGCACCGTGGGCTTGGTGGCCTGCCAGTTGTACACGGGCTCGCGCAGCAGCGCGGCCCCCGCGCCCGCCGCCTCCTCGCGCTCGGCGCCCGCGGCCTGCGCGTCCGCCCCGGAGCCCGGTGGAGAGTTGGGGGGTGGCCCGGGCGCGGGCGCCGCAGCGGCGTTCACGGGGGCTGGGGCGGCTGCGTTGGCGCTGGGGCCCGGGCCGCCCCCAGCGCCCGGGCTAACCCCCGGCGGGCACGACGCGCG
>PVLA01013341.1:27255-37593 GCA_004027455.1 Hydrochoerus hydrochaeris
AGGGACTTAACGCAAGAGGGAGTGGGATGTGGGCGGGGCTTGAAGGAGGATGAAAGGGAAGATGGATTGGAAGAGGAAGTACGGCGAGGGAGGATGTGGGTGGAGACTGGGGGGAAGAGGGAGAGGCGGGAGAAGGGGAATGCCAGAGGGAAAGCTGCCGGGGAGATGTGGGCGGGGCAAACCGGGAGGGGAGGGGCTACCAGGAGGGGCGGGGTTGAGGAAGATGCTAGCTCAGAGCCCAGACCCCGACCTCACCATAGCTCTGGGTGCTGAGCCCCGAGGCCTGGATGCTGACCCTGACTCAGGCACTCTGGACCCGGACCCAGAACCCCACACCGCAGGTGCTGCTTTCTAGCTAGAGCTTGCACGTCAGATTCTGAACCAGACCCTAGATTCTGAACCCCAGAATTCACAGGTCCTAAATCTTCACCCCAGTCTCCAGTCCCCCAACCAATCCTGCACCTTGGACCTGAGAGGGATCCTAAATGCTGGGCCTCAGAGCTCAGTTTCTGAACCCCAGATATTCAGACCCGGAACTTCAGATTCAAGATCTCATTTCCCAGACACCAGACTATATCCCAGTCCATTGCCCCCCACGTCTTGGTGCCAGACCCCTGACCTCAGAACTCCTGGTGCAGAGTGGGAAACAGGCCGGGCAAAGTCGCTGCTGAAAACCTGGAGCAGGGAGAGCCCTCTGTGCATTCATGACTCAAAAGATGGCCTGATGAAAGCGCCCCGGGAGGCTGAGGCAGGAGGATCACAAGTTCCAGCCCTGCCTGAGCAATTTAGTGGGTGTCTCAAAATAAAAAATTAAAAAGACGGGATGGAGCACAGTGCAAGGGCCCTGGATTCGATGCCCACTACTGCAAAAATAAAATAAAATACATGCAGATCATGCTGGTACCATTTCTGATGTCTACAATAACTTCGAGTTAGAAACTATCTAAGATACAACAGTTTCTAAACATGAGTGTGAGCAGCTCCAGGGACAAGATGGTGACAGGCATGGGCCTTCAGGCCAGGTCTGTAGATTTCTTAAGGGGGCCTTTTCAGGTCCTCCCCAGGGAGCTCCTGTGATAACCACCCCGTCTCTTTGTGCACAGCAGTGACCTCTAGAGGGTGCCCTTTCCAAACTGCTCCCTCGTTTTGCAATTCCTTCCGACAGATTTTTCAATTTATACCAAATCAGCCGGGCATGGTGGCTCACGCCTGTAATCCCAGGACTCAGGAGGCTGAGGCAGGAGGATCGTTGCAAGTTCGAGATCAGCCTGAACTACAAAGTGAGCTCAAGGCCTGCCCGAACTGCAGAGAGAGACCCTGTCTCAAAAAGAAAAAGAAAAAAAATTATACCAAATCAACCCTGGCCCCCAGATTAAAATGTCATTTCCGTCCCCTCCCACATCCCCTGCCTCTGACTCCAGGACCCTAGGACTGTCGCATAGGAATATCATTCGAAGTAGTTATGCTTAACATTGAAGGAAAAAAAAAATCAGAGAGGCATCAAAAAATTTAGGTGAAGCAGGTGTGGTGGCTCACGCCTGTAATCCCAGCACTCAGGAGGTTGAGGCAGGAGGATCTTTGCGAGTTTGAGACCAGCCTGGGCTACAAAGTGAGTTCAAGGCCAGCCTGGACTACAAAGTGAGCTCAAGGCCAGCCTGGACGGCATAGAGACCCTGTCTCAAAAAGACAAAAAAAAAAAAAAGTTTAGGGGAGCCAGATGTGAGGCTCATACCTGTAATCTCAGTGCTCAGGAGGCTGAGGCAGGATGATCTCCCAAGTCCAATGCCAGCCTGAGGTACATAGTTGAGTTCAAGGCCAGACTGCATTACATAACAGGACCCTGTCTTTAAAAAACAAACAAAAACCAGCACATGCCTATAAACCCAGCATTTAAGAGGCAGAAGCAGGAGGATCCTCTGAGTTCAAGGTCAGCCTAAATTACACAGCAAGAACCTGTCTCAAATAACCAAAAAAAAGAATTACTATTATTATTTTGATTTTTTTGAGACAGGGTCTGGTTATGCAGACCAAACAGGCCTTGAACTCCTAGCAATCCTCCTGTCTCAGCCTCCTGAGGGCTGGGTTGACAGGTGTGGGCCACCACACACGCTGGAAATGTAGCTCAGCACAGAGACCCTGGGTTTCACTTCTAGCTCAGAAAAACAAAACAAAAAGAAAAACCATCACCACTTGCTTTACTGAGAAGGAGCCTGAGAACCACATGATCCTCTTGATCAATGCCTGAAGAATTTTCCAGAAGATCCTGGAACCTTCCAGAATATTCCTAGGTGTTAAAATATTTTTTTTCTTACCCTGACCAATATCTCTTGGAGTAGAGTGGTCAAGCTCCAAGGTTGGAGAGGATTAGGCTGCTTGGTCCATATACAGAGCAAAATTGGCTCAACTGAGTTGCAAAAAGAGAATAAATGAATTAAACAGACTCGTGTTTATACTGTGGTACTGGGTCAGACTGCGGGGTTTACCTGGGCACAACCTGGATATTCCCTCATGAGGAGAAAAGTGTTTCCACCATCACTCCCAGCCCAGCCCCTGTTAAAGCATGTATAAAATAGGACCAGGCATGGATAAAAAGGAAGGTGCATTAGGTTAAGACCAACTAGGAGCTGGCAGCCCTCGGGGAGCCCAGTGCTGTGTGGTGGGGTAGTGCGAATGTGGGGCCCTCCTAGAAGATGGCATCTCTGAACACAGCCACCAGACACCTCCAGAGGGCAGGCAGGATGGGGTGTCCTGCACCTCCTAACCCCAGAACTCAGGAGGCTGAGGAGGAGGATTGCAGAGTTCAAAGCCTAGTAAGTTCAAGGTCAGCTTGAACTAGATAAGAACACCCTGTGTCAAAAAATCAAAACCAAAACTGGAGAAAGGGAGAGGGAGAGGGAGAGGGAGAGGGAGAGGGAGAGAGAGAGAGAGAGAGAGAGAGAGAGAGAGAGAGAGAGAAGAGATGGCCTAGGGTCCCTGGGGGCAGAATTACCCCCATCAACCATTGTCCTGCTGGGTTTTTCTCAGCTTCCTCATACATCACCTTCCCACAAATCATTCACTCAAAGTCCCATAGTGAGAAACCTGGCCCCCTCCCAAAACAAACAAACAAAAAACCATCAAGGGGAAGAACCAGAATTGCAAGACCTACAATTGTTCAAATAGAACAACCTGTGTGATTCCCAGGAGCATAAGTCTGTTTAATTCATTTATTCTCTTTTTACAACTCAGTTGAGCCAGTTTTGCTCTGTATATGGACCAAGAAGCCTAATCCTCTCCAACCTTTGAGCTTGACCATTCTACTCCAGGAGTTATTGGTCAGGGGAAGAAACAAAATATTTTAACTGCTAGAAATATTCTGGAAGGTTCCAGGATCTTCTGGAAAATTCTTCAGGCATTGATCAAGAGGATCATGTGGTTCTCAGGCACCTTCTCAGTAAAGCAAGTGGTGATGGTTTTTCTTTTTGTTTTTCTGTGCTAGAAGTGAAACCCAGGTGTGGCGCCCTTTTCCGTCCATGCCGCGTCCTAGTCCATCCACACCTTGTGACAAGGTCCACGGGTGGAGGAGAGTGCTTCAAGGAATCGCTTCTCCAGGAAAAGGACACCACATGTGGGAATTGGGCGCGGGGATCTTGGAATGTTTTGTACTGATAATTGTAATTTGTGTAATTCACATATATATATTTTCATGTAATAATATGAAATCGAAAATAGAAACTCCAGAGGAGTTACTAGAAACCCTCTAGATAACCCTTTGTGAAAGCTAATTGTGAAATTTTACCTTCTGTGAATAGTATGAGAGAGTTTATACAAAAGCTTCAAATGAGAGAGCTCATGGAGAAAGATTTACAAAATTCCCGTGAGACAACTACCCTTGATCCAGGGAAGTTTCTCTATCAGAAATTACAAACTAAAGCCCCCAAGAAACCTTTTACCTCAAGTGCCTGATCCCTGTCTGCTTTACACAGGGATTTATGATAAGCATGGGCAAAGAATAGTTAATATCAAAGGAAAATGGGCCAAATGTAATCAATTAAATTTCATGGAAAGATTAACTAGGAATGGGCCACCCTATTGTATTAGATCAACACAGGATAAAAAACATTACTTTAACTATGTTAAAAACATTACTTTAACTATGTTAAAAAGAAAGACAGAAAAATCTGGCCAACAAAGAAAAGAATCAATATAAATAGAACAGGAAGTATTGGGGCTAGGGTATAGCATGTTTGCTTTTGCAAGCTAATTAAGTAACAAGATTAAAGTTTAACAAAGGTGAAAAAAGTTAATTAACACATATTGTTTAAGATTATCCCACCTGGCCCTAAGCCTGGGACGCTTCCTGTTTGGGGTTTAAGTTACTGCCAAAAGTTAGCAAATATATACTCCAGCTTCTAAAAAATAAAATAGATTCAGATTCACTCACATACTGGTGTGCAGTGTCTTCTGTCTCTCACTCGCCGACTCCCTGACCACCTTTGGGACCCCTGAGCCCTGCCGCAGCTGGACTCCAGCACCCAGGGTCTCTGCATTGAGCTACATGCCCAACCCTTTTTCTTGCTTATTTTGAGACAAGTTGCCCATGGTGAGCTGAAACTTGGAATCCACCTTGGTTGTCATCCCAGAAAGCTGGGATCCACAGGCTTGTGCCACCGTGCCTGGCTGAGGTGATCAGTTCATGAAGCCAGGCCTCAGAAGGATGACAGGAGAAGTTTGAGGATCACTTCAGGGCCACGACTAACACAGAGGCCTCATTTCTGCAAAATGTGGGCATTGGTCACTGGGGGCATTGCTCGGTGGTTAGAGCACACGCTTAACATGAACAAAGCAGCCCTCGGGAGGCTGAGGCAGAAGGATCGTTGTGAGTTCGAGACCAGCCTGGGCTACAAAGTGTGTCCAAGGCCAACCTGAACTGCATAGTGAGATCCTGTCTCAGAAAGAAAATAAAAAACAACCATGAACAAAGCACTAGATTCTGCCTCTAGCAACAAAATAAATAATGGCCATATTCCACAGATGCAGTCAAAGCGGTTTTGTGTCTGTCTCAGGCCTTGCAATTCTGGAGTCCCTGTCTCTGGTCCCTGATTCTCCCTAAGGGACTCAGGCACAGACATCTGGGGATTCCCAACCCTCCCTGGGTGCTGAGGGTGCTGGGGTAGACAAGTACCTTATTATGGTGTCCAACTTTTTTGCAGCGCACAAAAGGGAAGCCAAGGCAGGGAGTGTATGAAGCTGTTCCCCTCCCATTCTACATGGGGAAACTGAGTCTCCGTGATAAATGGGGCAGGGAATGGGTGTAACAAAAACCTCCAGCAGCCTCCCGAGGCTGCTCACCAAACCCAAACCCCCCTATAGCTAGAAGTAGAAGATACATCTTGTCACCATGGGCCTACAACTCCAGCTAGTCAGGAGGCTGAGGCAGGAGGATCTCAAGTTCAACGCCAGCCTGGACAACTTAGTGACTTAATGGGACCCTGTCTCAAAACAAAACAAAAAAAATTGGGCCAGGGACATAGCTCAGTGGAATAAGTGCCTGCCTGGCAAGTGCAAGGTCCTGAGTTCGATTCCTGATACCACACACACACACTCCAAAGGACTTGGTTGTAGCTCAGTGGTGAGTAGTTACCTGGCACAGGTGAGGCCCTGGGTTGTGTTCCCGGCACTGCAAAGGAAAAAGAAACATCCATGTGGTAGAAGTATGACACACTGCTGGGAGACGGCAGCCGGGGACGAGCACAGCACCACAAATCCACATGAACTCCAAAGGGCTGCCATGCTCCGCTTACTCATCTGAATCCCAGCTGTAAGCCGGGCAGGTGGGGCAGACCCCAACCTCTCTTGGGCACCTCAACTGCAGAATCCAGCCTTTTCGGTGCACCCAAATTCACTCCATCCTGGCCCTGGCTGACACAGTAAGTCCCACTTCTTGTCTGACTTGATTCCTGCATGGTTCACCTTAAACCAGTTTCTCCTCCAGGGTGAGCCCTGTGGGTTCCTTTGGTAACAGGGACAATGAAAGAGGAGAAGGAAGTGAACTGGTCCATGGCGAGGAGGAAGGAACAGGTGGTCATGCTGGCCTTTTCTGCACCAGCTGATAAGTTACCCCTCGGTGCATTTATTGAGCACTTACTATGTACTAAACTCTCTGCAGGCTTTGTGCCATTGGTGCTTTAATGCTGGTTGGGCACATTCCCACCACATGACCCCCCTTCCTGGGTTCTGGGGAGGGAACCCAGCAGCTCCCATAAGCAAAGCCAGTGCCCTCAGCCACAAATTCTGGGGGTCTGTGCCTAGACCCCCAACCTCCCAAATGGGTACACGGTGAAGGCTTATAGAAATGAGATACACAGCCGGCATGATCTTCAGGGCTGCAGGAGTGAAAACCTCAGCAGAGCTCATAACTCTGCCAGCTGCTGGCCACCAGACCCTGGGGGGCCTGTGTTTAATCAGAACTAGCAGGGAGTTGAGTGGAAAACGCAGGAAACCTGAGCAGGATCTTGGGAGGGGCTCAAGGACCCCTCAGAGCCACAGAGGATGCTAATTAAGGAAAACTACCCAGAAAGTCTCCAAGTGGCTTCAGCTGTGGCCTATCTTTTCCCTGAGGTGTCTCCTCATTCTCAGTTCAGCCATGCTCAGGTCACGCCCCAGCATTCAGCTTCAACCCTCTCCAACAACAAATCACGCTTTTATTTTTTGTTTTTGTTTTGGTCCTCAGGATGGAGCCTAACAGCTTCTTGCTGGAGCTGTTTTTTAAAATTCGTTTATTTTTTGGTACCAGGGATTGAACTCACAACCGCACACTTGCAACACAGGTACTTATGCCACTGAGCTAAATCCCCAGCCCCAAATTCTTTTATTTTTAAGACAGGATCTAGTAAAGTTGGACTCAAATTTGTGATCCTGCTGCCTCAGCTTCCCACGGTGCCACGATTGCAGCTGTGTGACACCATTTCCAGCTGTGACAACTGTCTGCAGTCTTCTCTGCCTGGTTGCTGTTTTCTCAGCAGATGCTTCAGCGGCATAAGCACCCACAAGGCAAATGCAAGGTCCTGAGTTCGATTCTCAACGGATGCTAAGCAAAGGAAGGGTGGAGGGAATTAGGAAAACGAGCAGGGCTCTGGCTAGCCCTCACGCTCCTGCCATCCCAGGGCTCCCTGGCCGGGTTCCCTATCCCTTTACTGTGCTGGCCTAGGGGTGTGTGTGCGTGCATGTGTGCGTGCATGTACGCATGCGCACAGGGAACATGCTGTGGCGCCGCCGCACTTCGGTTCTGTGCCTCTCAGGTGGCACCACGCCCAGCCAGCCGCTGCCAGGCCTCTCCGCTGACCGCTCCCTGCCCCCTACTGCCTGCCAGGGACAGCTTGTCCTGGGAGCCACTGCTCTAGATTTTATTTTTGTGGTTTCTTCTCAGCCGACTGAGCCCGCCCTCCTCCACATCTGTCTCCTGGTGCAGTGGCAGGAAAATCCTGGAACTGGAGGAACCGGGAGGCTTTCTCAGGCCACGTGACCAGGGCCACCCAGGGGTGGCCCAGTGCACAGCAGCTGGGGCTCAGGGCTGGGCTTCCCAGCTGCAAAAGAGGAGCCTGCAAGCTGGCTGGAGCATGTCACATCCAAATCACATGCGATCGGGCAGCCTCGTGAAAACACGGCAGGACGCGCCCAATGTATGCGGCTGGGAACAGGAGACCAGGCCGTTCAGCCACGCTTCAGGCATCGCAGGATTCCAGGAGGCTGTGCCAAGAGGATCCAGGTTCAAGACCAGCTTGGGCAACTTAGTGACTTAGCGAAAGACTGTCACTAAATCTTATTTTTAAAAAGGGCTGACAGCCTGGCATGATGGCACACCTCTGTAATCCTCGCCCATGGAAGGCTGAAGCAGGAGGATCGCTGACAGTTCGAGGCCAGCCTGGGCTACAAAGTGAGTTCAAGGCCAGCCTGAACTGCATAGTGAGACCCTGTCTCAAAAAGACAAATAAATATGTAAAATAAAAAGGGCTGGGGATTAGGTTAGTGTGAAGGTTCCGCTATCACCATAAATAAATAAATAAATAGCTGCAGGGGCTTCCTGTCTCGGTGGCCCAGCCACCCCTGCATGATTGGCATATTGTTCCTTACCCTTTTCACCCCCTTTCCTACCCAGGTTGTTAGGGGGAACCTGGACCTCCTGGTTCCCTGCCGGCTCTCCCGCCACGCCCCTTCAGGAAGCAAGCATGCGCAGGGCCCTGGGTTCCATCCCGAAGCACTGCAAAAACCAAAACAAAACGAAAAAAAGGAAGCAAACTGAAGCTCCGGACACCAGCCAGACTCCAAGCCCCAATCCCTAGGCTCCAGGCCACACCCTTTTAGCCCCCAACTTCTACACCCCCAGACAGCAAATCCTACCCAACAATTCCTTCAAATGGCAACAGTGGGGCAGCGGAGATAGCTCAGCCGCAGAGCTGGCCAGTGCGAGGTCCTGAGTTAGATTCCTGGTACCTCACCAGAAAACAAAACAAACAAAACAAAACCACACAACAACAAAACCTGCCCCTCCAGGATCACAACACGCCCACTACCACGAGCCACGCCCACTCACGCTCTAATCCCCGCCCACCACAGACCAAGCCACACCCACAGAGAGGACAGGCCACACCCCATGTTTCAGGCCCCACCCTCCAGCCCCAGCCTATCCCAATTTCAAGCCTCGCCCACACCGCAAAGCCACGCCCCAAAGGTGCCCCAGCTCTTGCCTGCCCCCTCTCCTGGTTGCATCATCTCTTCTGTTCTTATATGGCCTGTCCCTGCTGGAAACTTCATCCTATGGCTCTTAGAATCTAGTCTGGGCCTCCAAATGGAGCCATACAGGGGTCTGGCCCTTCAGCTAGGGTGCTGTCCTTAACCACTGACCCACACCGTCCCTGCAGCGCCTGGCTCCAGGATGCCCTCCTTGACCCGACCTTGTCCCTTGGATTTGAAGCCGCCACTCCTTGGCTGTCCAGCTCGCCTCCTGCGCCACCCTGACCTCTGCTCAGAGGCCTGCATACAGCAGGAGCTTAATTATGGCTGACGGGAGGAGACAGCTGGCACCACGGGAAGTTCTGAACCCCAAGTGCTGATCAGATCCATTATCCACTGGTGGCCACGACAGTTGTCTACACCCAGGACACCATGTGCAGTTCGCTCCCCAGGACCTGGGGGTGTCTCCTGCAGGTAGCTGACCTGGCTTGAATCCCAAGGGAGGGAGCCCAAACCACACAGGAGCCAGACATCACCATGCTGCTGGCATCCCGGCTCAGCCTCCTCAGGGCAAGGGGAGACAGGAAGAGCCCCCCGCCTCACACTGGGGGTCAGACTCAAGGCCTTCGCACTGAACTCTATCCTCAGCCCTCTCTCTCTTCGAGACAGGTCTCTCTCCCTATGTTAATAAGTTGCCCAAACTGGGCTGCAATCCTCCTGCCTCAGCCTCCCAGAATAGTAGGATGATAGGTGTGTGACACCAAGGCGTGTGCCACCATGCCATTAAGAATCCGATTTTTGTTCTTGCTCCTTGTCAGCTGTCCCAGACACCCTGGGAGGAACAAAACCTGCCTCGGTGCCCGCCAGACACAATTCACACTGCATGCTGTTGCTGGAACTCAAGCCTGGTGTGCCACCATGGGCATCAGTGACGGAAAGCCATGTTTTTGACTTTTATTAAATCCTTACAAAACAGAATACAAAATTCTGGCATTGACAATTGGTGTCAAGGAAAACTTCTGCGCTGTTCACCTGGTACAATGCGGTTTAAAGTGCTTGGATGTCCTCGTCCCAAAGTGTGTGTCCTCTCAAACGTGTCAACGTCATCGCCAGTGGCTGTCCCCTTCCCCAGCCAGCGCTGCTGCTGCAGGGGCATCCACTCATTCACAGTAACGGTTCTGATGAGCCCTCTCTGTCGCAGTGTGGAGGCGACAGGGGGGCAGGAAGTGACAGTTTCCCCTCTTGGGGGGGAGGAAGAAAACACGAAACTCGAAAGCTGCTCACTGCCCGGCGTGTGGGATCCAGTGGCCACGACACCTGCGGCGGACAGAGGTCCATTTGTTCTTCCACTCGAGGAAGCTGCGAACCCCCAGGTAGGCAACACCACAGATGGGCAGGATGCAGGGCTGGGGCAGGGCAGCTCCCCCGGCCCCAGGTCTTTGGAAAGGCCAGTCCACAGCGGTGGCTGGGCAGGACTAGAGGGCGTGGCGTCACCCCCGCTGACCACTGGATTGGACCACCGGATTGTGACAACTGGATGAGACTTGGGGGGGAGGTGAGGGGGTTCTGGGAGGTGTACAAGCCCCCTACCCACAAGGCCCCTCGACATTCAAGTATTCTTCAAAA